>JBAJNP010006241.1:0-10000 GCA_036877545.1 Yasuhikotakia modesta | reverse complement strand
GAAAAGGTCTTGGGCGGCACACATCTGTCACCACTGAGAGAGAGAAAAGGGCATTTTATAAAAGAGTTTTGGTGTGTTTGTGATGTTTGTGCAGGTAAACAGATGTACCTGTGCGAGAGGTAAACGCAGTTTTGGGAGGGTCTCGTCTTGCTGTGGGAGGAACTGGATCATTCATCTTCTGCAGCAGAATCACTTCTGTTTTATCCCCAAAAATACTGGAGCTAAACACACAGACCCAGATGAGCTCTGTTAAACTCTGTTAAACTGAGAGAAACAGGAGAGAGTGCAGAGATGATACTTACAGATCACCCATGTCACTGTCTGTCTGAGACAGCAGCTGTCCGTCAGCCAAAATACGCTTGATCAGATCCTCATCTGTCAATCAAAACAAGCGTCCAATTAACTGCTGAGTAACGAGTAAATCATGTAAAACTGTCAGTCATTCTACTGTATTACAATAAAGCGATTGTTGTACTATTATACTACATGTAAAATCACTTCATGGTTTCCTAATTACTGTAACTGAAGAACACACACTGTACTGTTACCTGAGGAAGAGAAATACTTGTTTCTGTGGCTGTTTTCACACACTGTGTCCTCCTCATCTGGACTGAAGGGAATATCCACACCCAGATGTCTGCTGCCCTGACCTCTCTTCAGTCGTGGAGGGAACACCGGCCCCATCTCCACAGACGGATCCGTCAACATGTCTGGCCAATCACAGTCCGGGATACTCCACCTCTGCAGACTACAGCACAAGAGCCAATGAAACTCACTCATGAACTCATTGCTTCATTACGTCTTACAGATGACTCTTATTTAATCCTTCACACATTCATTCATCCACTCACTGAACTCATTTATTTATTTGTTTGTTTACATGCATTGTTGGAATCAATTATTCATCAGGTTATTTACACACTCGTTCATTTACTCTCTCTCTCTCTTCACTATAAGCGTCGTGTTCATTGTTTTACCTCTTAGTGGACGGAGTGGGCAGGTCAATGTTTGTTTCCTCCGAGTACGTCTGCAGTAAAAGAGGGCAGATGTCATTTGTGTTTCTCACACATGTATATTTGATGTATGTATGTGTTCTTCAGTTGGGAGTCTGTCTGCTTTCACTGCATCAGTCTCTGATCTCAGTAACTTACTAGTCTCTGCATAATACTGCCGTGTGTTTGAACGGAAAACTGTCATAACTGTGAAATGTGATATTTGTGATGTTTTGCAGCAGTTTTTCAAACACATTTAAATGTTGAGTATTAATATGAGGATAACAGAAAAGCATCTTCAGGTACAAACATAACATTTATTCTCCTGCCACACAAGAGAACTGAAAATGAAAAAACAGCATGTCATATCTGTCTGTGTCTTTGTAAATCAACAGCAACATGCAAACAAAATTTTTTAGTTTGCACCTAATAAAATGAGTGATAAACCAGGTAAAACATCATCAACACAAGTACAAAGATTATTGTTTGTTGCTCTGTACAGGAATGGAGAATTAATCTACAACCTTGGGTTCTGCTTTCATTATTCTATAACCTGGAGTCGTGCAGCCAAGTGTTCCTAATATATACAGTCATACAAACTCCAGTAATGAACTTCTCTAAACAATTCCCAGCGTACCTCTCCAGGAATTCCGTGTGACATCAGAAAGGAGCTTCCGGTCATGGAGTTATCCAGGAAGTCATCAATTTCTAAAGACTCCTGGTCCACCTGAGGAGGCAGCTGCTCCACAGAGACCTGAGACAACCAGAAACCAGTGAGTGTGTGTGAGTGTGCTTGTGTGAGTGTGTGTCTGTGTGAGTGTGTGTTTGTGTGATACGCACCTTACTGCGGCTCAGTCTGAACAGGCAGAAAATGAGCAGGTAGATGGGGTACATCAGTACACAGCTCACCAGACCCACCCAAACAGTCTCTGCATTCACAGAGACTTCAGCAGACACCGGTGTAGAGCTGCAACAAACACACACACATTCATCTTTCTAGATGAATTTATGCCAGATTTGAACAAACCTGTAATAGAATTTCTAACAGCATACAAACAGTATGATTTTACCTGTTGCCGTGAGCGACGGTACCGTACCACACGGCGTTGGCGAGCATACAGAGGTGCATGAGCACAGAGCAGCAGGTCAGTCGCTGCAGTCGTGTGAAGGGACTGCGCGGAGGTCGTTCCCATAGCGACAGCCACACGTGGCTCTCACACACTGCCCTCTGCAGCTCCCAGGACAGAAGTCGGGACCAGTTTCGCAGGTCTGCCTCCTCTGTGGGGGCAACACAGGAAGTGCAGCGATCAGACAACAGGAAGTGGGAAAATGCTTTCTGTCATTCTGTCATTTACACAGATTATGTCCTGCATACAGTGACACTATTTTGACTGTTAGGCAGCACAGCTGTGCAGCTGATTTGTATTGATCTTTTGTACTTATTGGACAGAGCGCCAATGAAACGACACAGAGGTAAAATCTGAGGGGCAGAGCGTCACCTGAGGCCTCCACCTCTATCTCCACTCTTCCGTCCGTTTTCTCATTGTCAACTGAAAGCCATTCCTCAACCAGGAAAAAATAACTGCTGCCAGTCTGCAAATCCTTCACCAGAAGATACTGAAGCAGCCAAGCAGGAGAGAGACCTGAGAGAGAGACCGGCCGTGAGACACACAGTTGCCTTACATCAGGGCAGAAATAATCAAAGGTTCCATACCTTTGTTGTCGTGCCACATGCGTATCTTCAGCACGCTGCCCAGACTTGTATCTGTGGCGATATGGAAAATGTCCAGGCTGTTGCGAGCGAAAGCGCCAACACTGTCTAGATGTCTGTGTCCACTGCGACCCTCGCTGCCGTAAAGACTGATGCCAACATGGGCTGTGGTACCTGCAGAGGTTGAAGTTTGATCAAACACTAAATCTCAGAGACACAAGCCCAGCGATTTAATTTCAGGATCGGAAAACTCAATTCTGTGAGTTTTTTCCCAAGCTGCTTTGCTACAGTAAAGATAGAGACAGATACAGATAAACCTAAAAGAAAGCAAACTGAACTGTAATTGGTTGCCTCAGATCCTGGCCAATTAATACTTTTCTTGTTAAACTGGCGGTTCTTCAGATCCCAGAATATGAACGCAAGACCAATCTAGAGAGAGACATTCTTAAATTCACCTGCTCCATAGCCCCAGCCTGTCTTGACCTGGATCTCGTACTTAAAGAGTCCGTCCTTTCCACACAGCGGGACCACTGAGGCCCGCCTGAGGTCCATTTGGTCCAGCTTACGCAGTATAGCGCCGGCTACAGCATAACACAGCAGTCCAATCACACACACCAGCATCACCACCAGACTGTGACTGACAGACTGATCCTACCATACAGAAACACACACTGAGGAAAACCTGCCAGAAGTTCATGATAAATGTAGAATGATTGGGGGGATTTAAAGCAGTGATTCATGGGATTTTACATTCACAAACACAGAAATATAAACATTTATCTTCATAAAAAAGGTGGTGTGAGGTGCAGAAACACTGTTCAAAACTAAAAACAACATGCAACCAAGTTTGTGAATATCTGCTAGAGGTTTGCGTTAAAAAATTAGATATATTAGACGGAAAACAATTATAAAACAAACACAATAACCAGCGCTTGTCAGAAAGCGTTTAATGCTCCTGTAAGGTTTGGTCAGTAATACTCACAGGAATAATGAAGGAGACGGAATCGAGCGGAACAAACAGGCTGGCGGCGAACGCTGTGAGATGGCGTGTTAGACACACGGCTCGGCCCGCACTGGTCTCAGGAAGAGGAACCATACCGTCCGTCCGCCACTGTTTGCCGCTCTCGCTGAAATACTGGCACAGAGACGTGAAGACAGACACCTCCAAACGGGTCAGATGCGGGTCATCTGGGCCGCACCCCGTGGACACATTTATGAAGTGATCACACGTGGTGTCGTATAAACTGAACAAATGAATGAAACAAATGACAGTCAAATGATGATTGTTTATATATTATTTAGTGAGCAAACAAACCTCACAGACTTACACGCCACTTTATAACATTTATTCACTCTTTTCTCTTTGTAAAACAGCTGATTTTAATCACGCACATTATGAGCAGACAGAAACTGAAACTCAGTGAAAGCAGAAAGTCATTTGCCTGTTGATGTTCAATGTAAAAGCACTCAAACACATCATTTATAATAGATGAGAGCTGATCTATAATAAATGACATGGAAGAATACTGGCACTCAAAACATTTATTTTAAATCATATAAAGCAGAGAGAGTTAAGCGTGTTTGTTCATCACTTCTTACTTTGGAGACAGAAAGAACGTGTAGAGTCTGTGGTCCTGCCCCCGTGTCATATTGAGTGTGATGCGTTTCCTGTCTGTGCTGTTGAATTCATTGGGCCACTCGGATGTGTGCAGGTAGGCTGTGATTGATGGATCCAATTCCCACCAGTCTGAGGAGTCTGAGCAGAGCATGGAGAATTAGATTTCAGACACAATCTCTCACAGACACACATACATATAAATAAACATCAAAAAGTAAAAGCAGAAGATAATATTTGTACAATTCACAAAATGCTGCTGCTTCACTGAATTAAATCTTCCAATTCTACCCTAGTGACAGTGAAACCCTCTCACCGTCTAATATGGTGAAGTTGAGTTGGATGTAGACGCCGACCTGTCTGTTGCTGTTTCTGGTGCTGACTCTCACGATAACAGAACTGCAGTGACTGATGTTCTCAGCCCCCGCGGGTGGCAAAATCCCCTCCACCGCATTCCCATTTAACCCAGCCGCGCTGCCATTATTTACAGCAACTGTTATCGCCTGGTTCTCATCCAAATCCGAGATGGGAATCTGCGTGCCGTTCACCGTGCGGAACTCCATTGATGCCACCTCCGTAGACACTGTGTAATTTGCTATGTAATTGAAAGGAAACGGATTTGGTTCTACTTGGAACAGCAGTTGCACGATTCCGTCCTCACTGTTGGTCCCCTGAGCCAGGGAGCCCCCCGCCGCTCGCCCCAAACTGGCGTTAAACGCCCAAGGGATGGAGAAACGCTGGCACCCGGGCGCGTCACTCTCGCTGTAGCAGAGCAAGCTCTGTGGGTCGGCACGCTTGCCGGCAGCCTCAATCTCGGCTCCGCGAAGGATCAGTGGTTCCTCGTTGAGGACGCGAGCGAGCATGAGGATTCTCATCAGCTCAGAGGAGAGGGTGTACGCTTTGGCAGCCACTCTGAGAGGGTGATGCTGTTCTTCAGAGAGAAACTGAGACTGCAAAGAGACACTGCCGCGGTCCTCAGCCTCCGGAGGAGAAGATGCGGCCTGGCTCACCTGATGGATCAGATCACCTGAGGACAGAGTAATAAGGTCTGATTTGCTGAACACTTAAACCTAGAACATCTATGTCCTGTCAGAAAAACTCAATGCAATATTGACTTATGGTTTATTATTCATTTATTTTCTCCTCAGTTTCACCCAAAAGTCACTATGAATAAACCAATATTGTATGGCAATAATTTTCTGTTTAAAAAATTTAAATGCTTTTAATTATTTGTCAGAGAACGAAAATAAGTTAAATTGCTGAGATGATTTAGTGAGAAAAGTTTGTGTGTAAACAAATGCTATTTTCAGTCTGTAGTTGCTCTGTGGGCGTTTGTTTGTGTGTGTGTGTGTGTGTGTGTGTGTGAGTGTGTGTGAGTGTAGTTGAGCGCAACATGATTGTGAAATGATACAGTCTGATAATTCTGAAAGCTTAACACTCACACTAGCAGACTGACTGTTTGTGTGACTTACCCATGATATTGAGAATGTTGTCTGCTATCTCAGTAGGCGTCACGGTTCCCTGTTTAGTGTCTGTTTGTAGAATCTCCAACATTGACTCCAGTTTATCCAGAGTGCTGTTTTGACACTCTTCACACACAAACTCTCGACTCACAGCCTAAACAAACATTCATTCTAATAAAACTTTATATAAACATTTCTTTCACTCAGTTTTGTATTTCAGTTCACATTACAGCATTATCAGCTCTGATGTGACGGTAACATGTCTCACCGTGCACTGCGCGAGGGCCGCTGATGTCTGCTGGATGTCATTGACGGTGATCAGGTCCAGTGATGTCAGAGCTCTGGTGATGTTTCCTCTGATGCTCATTCTGTACTGACGCTCTGCCTTTAACACACGCTCCCGTCTGCGGGACACCCCCTGTTCATACTGCACACACACACCACACACACCACACACACACCACACACACACCACACACACACCACACACACACCACACACACACCACACACACACCACACACACCACACACAATCCACACACAAACCACACACAAACCACACACAAACCACACACAAACCACACACAAACCACACACACACACAAACCACGATTGAAAGACAGAAGAATGGATGGATAAATAAATGCATCACTGTGTTTATTATTGGAGTTTAGTATTGATCTGTAACACAAGGGTCACCCCGACCACATTGTATAGGACAGACGGACGGACGGACGGTCTCACCTCATTAAGAACAGTGATGAGAGCCAGTGAGAGTTCTCGTACTCTCTGTGAGTCTCCCTGCTGAAGCAGTTCTCTCAGTGTGGACTCAGTCAGCTTACTCAGCCAATGAGGAAGACTGCTGTAACCCTCAGGAACCTCTGGCAGAACCACCTCCATTGACCTGCAACAAACACAATCCACACATGATGCTACACACTGAACATAAACACAATCCACACATGACGCTACACACTGGACATAAACAAACACAAACTAGTTTTCCAAACAGTCTCTTACATGTTGAGGGCCTTGACTGATGCCCCCTGGTGGTCTTCCACCATGACTAAAGCAGAGACCCTGTACTGGGCCGAGCTGAAGCCAGGAGGCAGGAAAGCAGAGTGTTCTGGACTGGTGCCCTTATACACACAGAACTCCTCACAGTACACATCTGAACACCGTACCACCAGCAGACTATAAACCAGGGGAGACTCCGTTTCGTCCGAATCAGCATAACCTGCATTAAAATGATGACAGAACCCAAGTCAAGGCGAATGTTGTAGCATTTGATGAATACTGAATACACACAGCCAAACCATAGTCTCACCTGAGCAATTGAAGTGCACTCGTTCCAGCAGCGTGTGCACCTGAGGCCCCTCCCCATCTGCCCATAGAGAACATGCCCCACCTGCTGGAGGCAGATTGGGGTGGAGCTCAATATAAGCCACGCCCTCCCGGTCCATACTGTCATCTTTCACGTGGAGGCTGAATATGTAAGAGTCGCCATCACGGAGGATTCCCTGCCTCAGCACCAGATTCATGCTGTCACTTCCTGTGGTCGTGGTGTTCAGATCCAAAACCAGAGTTTCGTTCCGCCGGGTCATTGCCGTCCACCGCTAACAGCAACAGAGGAGGTGAGGATGTGACGTGTCCTTATGTTTCATTTCAAATTAAATACATGTCTTTGAAAATAGTTACATTATTTTTTATGTTAAATATAAATGTAAGATCACCTTTTGATATAGTGAGATTATTCATAACACTGATGTAGCTCAGCTAGAATAGAGTGAACAGTTTAACAGAACAATGTTTACAGCAGATGATGTAAACCAAGAGCTTTGTGCTGTGATCTGACAAATGTTATCACTCAGTTTGGAGGTGGTGTTTAGTGGCCCTTCACTGACCTCCATCTGACTGATCTCAGACCTGACTGATCTCAGTGTGTTTGATCCATTATATAAGCATCCAAGATTTACAATAATATTTACGATGCGTGAGTGTGTGTATGTGTGTGTGTGAGTGTGTGAGCATGTGTGTGTCTGTAAGAGTGTGTCTGTAAGTGTGTGTGAGTGTGTGTCTGTTTGTGTGAGTGAGCGAGCATGTGTGTGTCTGTGTCTGTGAGTGTGTGTGTTTAAATGAGGTTTTGGATGTTGCTAACAGTGGACCACATCATAATCATGACATCACCCCACACGGCCACTCCGGTTTCACCTCACTCTGGTTTTCTCAAGCATAACATCACTCCAGTCTCAGTCTAAACATTATGAGAGAGCGGGTCGGAACCCAGCCAGACTGCTAAAGGAACGCTCCGGAAAAATGAGAAGGACCCGCACTCACTTACTGGAATGACATCATCGTATCTCTGGATCTGAATTATGACAACATGTTTCCCTTAATAAATAACTCACAAGTGACTCACAAAACCCAAATATGTCACATCTGACTTTTGGATAGAATGAGGACAATGTTATTTTTAGAACACCTTCAGGACATGTGACATCATAATGGCTTTTGTGATAGACTTTGGCTATTAGTCACAATGAGCAACAATAACAACAATACACAACAATAACAGCCATTTAATGCAACTATTGCATGACTAAATCCAGCAACATCCAACTCTGATGTGTAAGAATAGAAACAGCTTCAGACTGATGAGACGTTTTGAAGCTTTAACATCAAGCACACAGGTTGTGTGTATATGATGAATCTGTGAGTGAGTGTGTCTCACCCCTCGATGTGAGCTCTGACAGTTACTGCAGGCACCAGCCAAGTAAACGTAAGAGCTCTGACTGATCTCGTAACGAGACTGAGCTTTACACGACACACACTCCAGTGAGACCATCGGGATCCGGCCGCTCTGCACCCAAACCTGTGACCACAAAACACACAAAGACATTTCAGAGCCGTTTAGACTGACAAACACGTATATAAACGATTCATTTTATCAGCTGAAACATCCTTGACTGATGGCTGAATCTCTGACTAAAGAAGGAAAAACATTTTGTTCCTAAATATTAAGGACTTCAAGGATAAACAAAGTTCTTCAATTAAGTTCTTCATCGCGGTTCTCAAAGCAATTAAACCCTGCAAGTTAAACGTGTCAGTCTGCGGTGGGTTCAGTGTGAATTCTGCCCCGCAGCACCTGCAGTAATGGAGCACATGCAGGGCAATTCAGTGATGCATTCGCCTCATACATCTCATTAAATATGTCAGGCTTTCAGCTCAGACTTATGAAGGTTGAAAGGAGGCTAAAAGCAAGTTAATTATCTTTTTCAATTATACAGCGTTTGTGTTTTCTTCCATTCTTCTTTTCTGCAGCTAAACACACAATATGTTAAATTCTCCTGTGGAGTTAACATGAGTGAGATGAAATGATGCTGAAGTATTTTAGTGATATGATGAGAATGAATAGCAAGATAAAATGATTGATAGACTCTGATTCACACTGACTGTCTGGTTTGTGGACTCTGGAGACATGCCCTCTTTGCTGACAGTCAGACAGAAGGTGTACTCAACATCCACCTCCAGCTCAGACCCAGAGATGCCCAGAACCGGGTCGCTCGGACCCAACCCGAAATTCAGAGTGGAGCAGTGAGCGGGGCCCTGGTAAAAAAGAATTGTGTTAGAATCACTACAGATTTCTAATGAAACATAGTTAGCTAAGACACATTTCTGTTGGATAGCTAAGACTGGTTTAGAATCGTTGAACTCACCATGGCAACATATCCTGAGGAAAAACTTTCCTTTTTTACATACATTTGCAGTAAATGTAATTTGTAAATTGAACAAATATCCTTAAGGAATCACTTGTGTTGCATTACTGTCAGAAAATGGCATTTGGTGTGACATATCATTAACACAATTATGCAAATTAGTGGGAATTATACTTTTGGGGTCACTGTAGCCTGAAATAAACTTTCATATGTGACAGAAATACTCTGTTGTTTCTGTCAGTTAAAAGTTGAATTGAAAGCAGAAATGATTGCAGCCCCTTGCAGAGACGGATAGCTGGGAGACATCTGAGAAACACTCAGTTTATCTGTTCCTAGTTACGTAACCCTGATCTCACACCACTGACTGAGATGCTTTGACAAGCGTCACTACATCTGCCTCACAAACACTCACACACACACACACACACACACACACACACACACACACACACACACACACACACACACACACACACACACACACACACACACACACACACAC
>JBAJNP010006240.1:0-26160 GCA_036877545.1 Yasuhikotakia modesta | reverse complement strand
AATTCAACATGGACCTGTAAGCTTGGTTGCTTTGGTCATTTCTCATTCACTGTTTGCTTAACACTGACTCACTTGATTTGACATACTGAATGCATGCATGGTCTAATAGAAAATAGTACGTAACCATGAAAGAATGTGCGATCTCACCCCTGCACACACTGTTCTTTCTCTGTCTGGATCTATTCCAGCTGGCTAGTCAGACAGACTGCTACTGTATTACAACAAATCCCTTCCTACAGACTTTCATGTCTGACAAGTTCTCCTGGGAAAACTAGGGTGAGACAGGCTGGTAACTTATGAAGATATGGGTAAAATGGGACTAACCAGTAGTTTTTCTCTTTCTTCCTGGTTTCTCTTTTCTTCATCCTGCATTTGAGCGTACAGACGCTTGCTAGCCTCTCTCAGTTTCTCTCGCTCCTGGTCATCCACACTCTCCTGAGAAAAACAGAGAGAGAATATAGTAACACTTTAACACCTACTAAAGGCAGATAAAAATAACTTTTAGAAAGAATTTAGTATTTATGTCTGTTGTGTTTTTGAGTTTATGTTTAACACTGAGTTACATAAGCAATGACACAGTTTCACACCAAACATCATATCAACAAAAACAAAATATGTCCTTGTTTATATTCATCAAATCACATTCACACCCACATCTCACTAGAGGTTATTTATAGACTTGCAAGGGAGAAGAACAATGTAAGTGAGAGAAAGAGGTAGGGCCCTCCTCTAAAAAAATGCGTCAATAGGGCGTATGTTCTAACAGCAAAATACTGTTGTATTACGTTTTCCACCCATACTCCAGCTTTAACAACACAGACACACGCATCCAATTGGGAGCCTAATCTGCACTATTCATGCTTTCAGGAATGTGCTACTACCGCATTCAATATTATTAAACAACAATAGGAAAGAATTTCAAAAATGCGAGAATCGTTAAAACCTGTTCAACAAATACCATCCACCACAAAGACGGGAAAATTATAGTAGGAGGGTTGACGGATTTAATTAGTGCATTTTTGCGTAGTTTCCAGCGTAATTATTCCTGACTAGCTCCTGGATACCAAACACTTCTGGGTGTTTACCGTTTCGGGTGAGAAAAGAATGTCAACATTTGTTTATGTGGGTGTCAATTTGCCTAAATTTTAAAAAACGTAGCGAGTATCACCCAAAGGATACAGATTTTTAAATAACCTTACATAACATGATTGTACTACAGCACGCAGGTTATTTCCCATAATACACATAAATGTCTCACCTGTCTTTGTAAACCGTTCAGGCGCTGTGTTATTACTGTGTGAGTACCATTAACGTTTTTGGGGCCAGTACCTGCTAAAACCATCTGTGGGTGAGGGAGAAAGAGAGAGTTAGCTCTATATGCTTAATAAATCTTATAAACACCATCATCTGATGAATGTGTTTGCTTGTCTTACCTTGTGTTCTGTTCGGTGGCTTTTGGCTGCCATTTGCTCTCTGAGGTTCTTCAGACAATATCTCACCTGCACACAGCACAAAACTGTTTAAATGCAAGTGTATGATAAATACACCAAAATGGCACAAATGCAAGTTGCAACACCTCCGAAAGGGGCTATGAGACTTTTGTTCTGACCTCCTGTATTTGTGAAACTTCATCTGAGAGCATCTTTAGACTTTGTTGGTGTTTGGCTTGGTATTGTTTACGTTCATCCAGATAAACCTGAGAAATATAATTTAAATTAGACATTTAACAGATGGTGCAACATCACAGTATCTTAAATCAGATTTGATTATCATAATAAACTGTATTACTATTATTATAAAGTATCAGCTTATATTTCCTTATATTTCAATCAGTGTCAGTTAACAGAACTAACCTTAAGGACCTCAACCTGACCATTAAATGGCTTGGTCAGCTCTGTGTTCTGTGACTGCCTTTCGTTGATTGGCTGTACCAAAGCAAAAGCTCTGCCGATTGGCTGGAAGGGTAAGATGTGAAATTTTATAACATGCTACATGCAACAGTAACATCACCATTACTGCACTGTATATACATAGAGTGAAATATTTGTCATAGTGCCCTTAGTACTTTTATCAGCTGTACTACAACATCTGAAAATGTATGTGTGTCTATATACATCTATATAAAGGTTTAAAGGTTTAACTTCCTCTTTTTTGGGGTCATCTTTTGTCTACTGTCACAATCTAACTACATTCCTGAGTGCTGAGTAATGTAAGTTTAAGATTAAGCCTTATTATGATTAAGCCTTATTATGCAAGTACACACTATTCATGTAATTTTACTATCGTATAACAAGAGCAGCACTGTAAACTGTTACTTAATGTTACTTAAAAAGATTAGGTAACACCTTATTTTATACCTTTCTATGATACTGACTTTGGCTAACATTACATATAATTTGTGTTAATTACTTTTGAATGCAGGAAGTAAAAATGAAACGAACAGTAAATAGATGATAGATTTAAGGTTTATTTTTTAAGCCTGAGTTTCTAAGGATCAGCCTTTAACAAAACACAGGGGACCCTTTCCAAAGTATAAACACTTCTGACACACAAAGAGAAGCAGGAAACCCCCACAGAGCAGGAACAGACGCAGATGTGGGAAATAGGGACATGGAAAGTTATGTAATTTCTGGAGTCTGGAACAATGAGCCTCTGGTTCTGCTAGAATGTCTTGTGTGGGAGACCCTTTACCCTGGAATACAGCCACATGCCTGTTTCTTGTTTATAGAGCTTTGGCAGAGTGACAGGAACAGATAATGAGAGAGAGCGAGAGAGAAAGAATAGAAAAGGACTAAGAAGGAAAGAAACGGGGGGCAATTCCACAGAAGCTACACAGTCATAACCAATTTCTATGGATACTAATCCTGTACTGTAGACTAAACATCATAGAAACATACACGACTGAGTCAGATATCATTAAAAGCAGCTGTTATAATAGAATGTACTGGTCTACTTTCATAGAGTTGATGCATAAATGCAGAGAATAGCCATGCTTTTAAAAAACTGGTTTTATTCATCTAGAACAATGGTTCTCAAATATCATAGGATAAGTAGCACTACTGATTAAAGTCAGCTAACAAAAAATATGAAACCACTGATCTAGAACTTTCTCTAAGTTTGGGATTTGCCAAAACAAACAAGTCAAAAACTTCTCATAATTATGTTGTACATTCTGCACAATTGTTTTTATAAATATATTTAAGGACACATGTAAAAAAAACACAGTTTAGCAGAAGTCACTCAACTATAGTGTAGATTTCCCAGTTGTAGCAGATGTGAGATGTGACTGTATGTGAGATATCAAACGAGAGAAAAGGACATTTACCTTTTCTGTTATTGGCTGCTGCTGTTGGTTCTGGTCGTGGAGAGTGAGTCTGAGCCTCCTGCATGCGTTCTGTATGAGGAGATGAAGAGCACAAATGTGAGGGATGCAACAAAGAGACCGTTAGAGAAAGCAAAAGGGTGGGAGCTGTCTGGATGGGAACATGTGGGGTGGAGAAGTTGAGTAATACCATCTGAGAGAGAGAGAGTTAGAAAGAGAGGGAGAGAGAGAGAGTGGACGTCAATGGACCATAAAAGTTTGGCATGAAGGTCTGCGGTTGCTCAATGTGAAAAAAGGCATCTGCAGTCCTGCTCAGTCTCAATTATATACAAAGTTGGATTTGATTTGTTTCCTAGCTTCTGGAAAATTCCTGGGCCGCCTAGGCTTGCCAAAACTTTAAATTTGAATGTAAATTTAAATCATGGCAAAGAGGGAGGCGGAATGCCACAAATCTAAATGGAACAATGCACTCCGGAAGGCGAGTGGAATATCACCATGACAACCAACCATCAACAACATAAACTATGTCTTTTGCTGGACACAGAGAACACAAAGAAGGGTATCTTTTGTGTTGGCAAAAACACAAACAGCTAAGCACTTTTATGCAACATTCAGATTGCATCCACATGACCAAATTAAGACCAGCCAAATTAAATAAGCTATAAAGAGTCTAATGGGAACAAATAACTGTATATGGCATCCAAGAGCAAATCTGAAAGGCAGTATTTACAAGAATTCAAGTCAAGCACAGAAGACAGGAAGAACATCATTGTATAAATCTGGAGTGGTCTTTTGAAACTAAAAGTAGTTAGAGTTAGTCACGGTGTGTTGATAGAGGGGGGTTGTGAAACAGGACAGACGCATACACAAACTTGGTGTCATATTTCTTAAATGTGCATGAAACAATGGGGGGGGGGGTGTTAGTTATGTAACAGGCCAAGACTGACTGTTAAAATGCAACTGGTCGTTACTCTGAGCCAACAGTGAGGGAGGAACACTTTTCACATTGACATGAAACAAATTTCACTGTAAACTACTCATCTTCCTGTGACTTGAGGAACTAACAATGGCCAAGGAATATGCAAAAACATTGATTTGTGTTCACTAGACAGTGAAGCAAAGCTTGTATGGTTGCTTTTAGCCACACAGCAGATGTGCAAATCACAGCCAAAGTCAAGCTGTTACATAATAGATGTACTCAAGCAAACACAAGCATGCATGCACATGTGCACACAGACTGCTCTACCACACTATTCTGTTCTATTCTATTCTATTCATGTTTTATGATTCTATACAGTACTCTACTTTATTCTAGTCTACCTAAGTTCCGGCAGCTTAGTTTGTATATTATAGTGCTAGCTACAACAAGTTTATGGGTTTGATTCCAAAGGAACACATGTACTCTTTTAGACCCATTGTATGGGTCTAATGCCATTCATGACACTTTAAAAGTGTCCTTTTAATGCATCAATCAGTATATAAAAACAGTATATAAAACAATGACATAAGGATCTCTGACATGTTATGTAACAAGCTAAGTATAGCATGCTACCACACGGTTCAAAAATTACCACAGAAGATTCTAGAATCTCTATGTTTGGTCTAGACAACACAAACATTTCACGTAAAGCACTGCAGTTTTACATGTAATTAAGATGGATTACAGTATTAGTTTAGTGATGCAAGTTTGCAAACACTACCTGTCCAAGAAAAAATATCTATTACTATTGTTACCTGTTGCTAAATCACAGTGAGACAATATACAGTCACACCTCAGATCAAAACACGTTTGTCACAATTCCATCCACAAGACAAAACAACAATAGCACTCCAACCAGACACAGATCATCCAATCAGTGCGAATCAACAAAGACTCTGTACTAAATTCAGCTATAATGCTCTAGAGATTTTCACTGACACATGGCTGTAAGTTAAAAGTGTCATAAGAATTTTACAGGAAATATCCTTTAATGTATTTACCTGAATAAATCTACTCTTCTTGGATCTCTGTTCTGGGTGATATATGCACTGGTGCTCTGAATAGAGTGGCTGTCTGTGACTGCGTCAGTCGGGTGTTGCCATAGAAGGCAAAGCAGCGTTCAGATTAGAGAACAGCAAAGTTCAATACCACACCTCAAACCAGCAGAGAGACAAAGGCATGGAGAACACACACACATGCACACACACACGTACACGAGGTGACACGCACAGAGTAGCGAACAATTATCATGCCTGTAATGGGAGAGGATTAAATAATCTTTTAGCTTTCAAGGATTTTGCTCGCGGGTTCAGAACAACAGGCTATTCATTACGAAAGAACATCACATACTATCACATTTAAACACATGTGTGAAATACAATATGTATTTACAATATGTACAAATGTATTTCCTTTCCTGAGTCCTAAAACACTTCATTTAAACAGAAATAACGTTACTCAATGTAAAGTAAACTCATATTTCTGCATCTACAGAATGATTAAATACTAACATTATAATTGTTCACAGGTTTTTTGAGAACTGCAAGTCTGATTTGCATATTTATTGTACAAAAAATACTGTAGAATGAGGTAGAGAAATTTTGGCATAGAGCTGACAAATGCACAAAACAGCAAATTTCCCGCCTAAAATCAAAAAAGGTTGGAGTAAAACCTGAGTACAGGTGTGTGTGAAAGGTACATAGAGAAAAAGAGGAAAGACAAAAAAAAAGTTCTTCAAGAGAAAACAAACAGACAGAGAAAGTAATACTGCAAAACAGAAAAAAGGGGTAAAAGATGGAGATTGTTTAAGACCTGTGAGTGGATGTGTCATTAGATACAGGCCTCTGGGCCTCTCACAAAGACTCAGACAAAGGACAAGTGCAAGATGGAAAAAGGTCAAACGAAAAACTGAAAAGCTACCAGAAATCTAAGACTGTACATAGACAATGGTGGGGTTACACAAACAGTGCATCTCAATGAAATGCAACACAAATAATGGCGCCATTAATTAAAAAAAAATGATTTCACCAGAAATTATGTCAGTGAATTAATTCAATTAATGCTAAAAATTAATGCTATTAATTTTAAATTAATTAAATTAATGCTGAGAGGTGTTTTAGGCGCAATGAAAAAACAGCACTAAAAAGACATTAATGTTCAATAAACAGTAAAATATATTTTCAGACGTTACAATACACTATTCTTATGCCACGCAATATGATTCTAACTGCAAGCCTCTTGCAGCTGACATGCAATGCAGCCAGTCTGCATTCATACAGAATGTACATTCACAGGTGTGTGTTTATTAAAATTTCACCCAATTAGAATTTTGCATTTGAATCCACTGTTTTATATGTGGTGCTTCTTCAAACACAGTAGAATTCATTTCAATTATCTCAAGGTAACACAAGGGAACCCCCTTTTCAGAGTGTACATATTTGTTGTTACTATTCTGTATCTTCACAACAGGATATCACACCAGGACAAGCACAATAGACTCTACACACAAGGGACTATTGCCAGGTCACGCTTTAAGATGTATTTGATCCGTGACCATGGGAAAACTCTTATTTTAACAGATGAATAAATACAGCTTTGCAGATAAATATTAGCTGTTCGATTCATCGCTTATCTGGAAGTGAAAGATGTTTTGATTAAGGGAGAGGTAAATGAGTGAAATAGGAGAGAGAGTAAATACAGATGCTGCTGCACAAAGGATTAAAAAAAACGCCTTATGTAACCATCCAGCTAAACCTGCCAAAAGAATCTAATGAAAAAAACTTCTGTAGGCATTTACTTTACAAAAAAGGGGGTTACTTGTTGTGTCTGCCTTTTCTACTTTGCAAGCGAAAATTAAATTAAATGTAATTAAACATTACGTATTTTAACTGTATGACAATTTTACAGAATTTATAAGTTTCACCCTAAACAGCTGAAAGAATCAGATATTTTGTTATAGGATCATATAAAAATGATTATGAAATGAAATAAATTGCTCATAAACTCTTAATGAAACAGTTTATTTTATCCTATAATTCTGGCTTTTGTACTGTCCATTAGAAACTTTCCTGTTGACATTTTTCTGAGACTAAATTATCTCCTGTTTTCATACTTGCAAATGAATATACAATTCATACAATGAGTTTTAGATTAAATTAAAGCTATACAGACTTCCTGAAATTCATTGCTAAGGAACTTTTAAGACTTCAAAATGGTCAAATCACTAAGCTTTAGATTCTGTTTTATTGGAAACCAGATTTACATACCCAAACACTTGATGAACACTATTGAACTTTGTATAACCTCTGTTCCAGTTCACATGTAAGTACACAGCATATTAACTGAGTTAACCACCATACATGGTAGGCTATACTGTAAGTACAGTACATGTTGATTTAGTCTTATTAAACTTGATTTGAATAATACCAGTTCATTTAAAATGGTACCATAGGAAACATTTGTTTAAGGTTTCCCGGTAACACTCAGAAATAAGAGAACCTGGATGGAAAATATCAAGTTAATTTTTACCTTACATATACATAGAACTAACTATATGACATTATGAGACAGAAAGAGGATCAAGGAACAGAGGCAGAAACAACTGGTATTTGGTTTAATACTATCCTATGTTCCGGCTGAACTAGACCTGCCTCTCACAGGTTGAAAACTGGTGATATCAAGTAATTGGCTTTAAACTGGATTAAGTACCTGTTGTGCACACAGCAACGGGCAAATGGAGTCAAAAGAGGTTTCTTTCCCTTTGCCATAATCTTAACCATAAAGTTACATTTAAAATGAGACAACTGGTCTGACAGACTTCATTGTGACTTTTAATGTTAATGAAGAAAATATTTGGATGCATGTAAAAATGAATGATAAATTAAGAACATCTTAGAATATATGTTAGAATGTTGTGAAGAATTGCAGGACATTTAGTATGTTTCCAGGAAGAAATTATTACACCACAACAGATTATAATAAAATTATAATGACAATATTGCAAAATATTTTTATGAGTAATTAAAACCTTGACCTTGAAACCAACGTCTTGTTTAAGGACATTTAAATCTGAACATGTTTTCTAGATCTCCAGATGTCTAGATCTTATTAGAATTAAACCAGACAGTATTCTGTTTCAGACAGAGGCAAAATCACGAAACATACGTACTACCACACATACAACTAAATCTTTCTTGTAAATGTATGTACTTTTGTTTTCTTAAGATAAGATAAACTATTCGTAAAGAAATTGGTACATACCACTCTGTCGTCCCATCTGATCTCGTCAAACGTGCACATACTCCTCGTTCGGTACATTTTAACTGAGCTTATCGTAACTTTATAAAGAGAAACTGGAGAAACTTCAGATAATAAATAAATAAAGCAAATATGGACAGAAGTGAATGTCGTAGTACGCGACGATGTGATCGTTGCGTTTAGTAGCGTTGTGATCTCTGGTTTGGTGAACAATATATATATATACATAGCTCTTGCACTGAACGGTTTTGACAGATACTCTCCTCCTCCTCCTCCTCCTCCTCCTGGTTTCTCAGCGTCAGACTGACCTCACTGCCTCGGCAGCTCAGCCTGCAGGAAAGAGCGCACGGTTTTACATTCTCACCTGAGCTTTTGAAAAGACCTTATGATCTCATTTGTCTATCCCGAGGTTACTGAAACTTAAGCAATAGGGTCTGACATGCGATACTCATGGATTTCTTTTCAGTTTTTTAAGCATGAGAAAGCTAAAGAACTTTGCCACGTATCTGGTGATGCTGCATGTATACACATACTGATTGTGTTCAATGGTCCAAAGTAGGTGTTAAAGGTAAAGCTTGTCATATGGGAACAGAGTTACATATATTACACACAATATTACATATTATATTTTACAACGGAATGGCAAAAATTTGTTAAACTAATACATTAACAAATAAAACAGTGTATTTATGGTATATATAAATACATCACTCAAGAAAATATGGTGGACAAAATTAGGTCAAATATTTAACGGTTGCTTTTAAAAGTGGCTTTAACTACTGTATAAAGACAATTGAAATATTAAGCAATAATTTTGAGCAGTATAGGACGTATCAGTATGTGTGTGTGTGTTTATGGAGGTAGGGTGTGGAGTTTAACTCTTTTGACTTTCGACAGTTTCAACATCTAATGGAATGTTTTATATTGTTCTTGAATGTATAATTTGTTTTTGGCAGGTTACCGTAGTTACATAGTTGGTTTCACTGGATTCCTTAGTGTCATTTAGGCTTAATCCGGCTTAATAAAACCAGCACAATTGTAAAACGAAGGGATATAACAGCTTTCAATAGAAATAACAAGATATAACAGCTTCCAATAAGTACGCACACCATGACTGAAATCTTTGTTTTTATTATCTTCCCTCTTTGGTGGCGTTTCAAGCCACCATCTTGAAAACCAGAAACCTGTTCAGATTTACAATATAAATAGCTTAAATAAAACCAAATTAATTTAAAGATTTGTATTTTGCTTAGTAACATTATGTAAAGTGATCCTGTGATGAATGTGTCAAATCATTATGTTCCTAATTACATTGGTTTATAACCCTTAGTTAAACTGGATTCTTAAATCAGATTGCCTTGCAATAACAGCCAAAAATCCATCACAAAAACAAATGCCAAACAGTTTAAACTGAAAAGCTAAAATAAACATGACAACCATACATATTCGTTTCATATTACAGGCTAAATGAAAAAATACATTTTAGAAACAGCATTCTAAAATACCCTCAGAGGGTGTACCTAGAACTATTTGTTGATGACAGATTTTGCCCTTTATTTACCTTGTAAAAGATGACAATAAATTACACAAAGAGGTTTGCATGTTAAAAAATATGTGAAAACTTTAACTGCATTTAGTCATGTGCTGGTTGCTGTAACGACATGCACGACATGGTTCAGCACCAACTGTTGAAAGATAAAACAGCAGTTCATTGTTTGAGACATATACCAGTTTGTTTTTTGGTAATGATCTGTGAAAGATGAAGAAACAAGAAACATTCATCCAATTATTGCATTTGGTGTAAAGTGCAGTGATAGGACATCCTATATGCCAGTCAAATCATGTATTTGCATGCCTTAGTGCACCACATTCATGTTATTTGGAGGGGGTGTGGCTTTAGAGAGCACTCTGAGGGGAGGGGTCTTATACTTTCAGAGCTAGTCTGCTATTGCTAGCGTCTTCAAATTGCTTACCCTACTTGAATATAAGTATATAAATTAGCCTTAAATTAACTTAATTTGGTAAGACTTTGGTGAGACCATACACACCATCCTTAGTTTTTTGTAGATCAGAATAGAAATACAAGTATTGATACAAATAGAAAATGTTTGGCATAACTTACAGGTGGTCATGGTTTCTTGATTGTTTTGGTTTCTCATGGTTTCTTGAAGTGATACAACAGTAAACCAGACATGTCCAAAACACATATATTTATATAAACAACACTTAATAATATATTAAAAAGTTTTAAAAACAATAAAAAATGTCAAATAAAATTATACAATTTAAATAGTAAAATTAATAATAAGATTTATTACTTACCCTCTGAAATTTGGGAATAATATACAGACTCCTGGTAAAAATATATGGAATTTCGGACTAATTGAACTATGAGAAAGAGAAAGAGGTTTTTTAACAACTTGTCTAAAGTTCTATCTAAAATCACATTATGTAATTAAAGGTACAGTACAATAAAGAAAAAAACCAATATAACGCCAAAATACTAATACTGTTTTTTTGATGGCTGCACAACAGAAAAGCACAACAGTATAAACTTCCTATTATTCCTATCCTATCCAAATTCCTATCATTTAAGTGCTATATTTTCAGGGCTTCAGTAATAGTCTTACTTTGGCTGGTGCTTTCGCTTCCTCTTTTCTTCAGATAAATAATCACACAAACAATCAGGGAAATGACACACACAAATGCTACTGAGCTAACAGCTGCTGTCGTCACATTTGCAGTTTTCACTGTTGCAGTCTGACCTGTGGCTGGTACATCTGTGAGCACAGAGGGCAAGCAGACTTACATAAGCACCATTTAGATCAGTTTAATATATCACACTTGCACATATATATTTAGACAGATATCTTACCTGTGGTTAACGATGCTGTAGAAATTGCTTTCAGTGCTGTTGAAGTACTGGATGTCCCACAATCTATAATATTAACAGTTTTAAGCAGAAATCATCACTGCAGGTTAGTGTCTGTTAACCAACTCATATATTAACCATTAACATGAATTTTTGGACACAAAGTACACAGGCCAATACTAGACCAACCGCTGTTATTACCACAGGCAAACCACCCAGCACAACCCAGCAAAAAAACATTACAATAAGTTACCTAACACTTACTAGCACAACCCATCTTTAAATGTATTAATCTAATTACAACCTCTAAATTAGAAGTTAGAAAAGCAGCAGTATTTAATTAAACACAAACCTTTCACTTGCAGCTTCACCTCATAACAGGATCTTAGATTCACTCGACACCGATACCAAAGTGCATCAGTGTTTAGCACAGAACGTATAACCAGAGATCCGTTCCTGACTGTTGCTCTCATATAAAAGGGATCTGGGGCTTTCTCTGTGTTTGAGTGCCTGTATGAATATTTGGTTATCTTTGTTGATTGGTCACCATGAATGACTTCCCATGTGCCATTCACATGTTTAGAGCATGACAGTGTGGCTGCAGAGTTCGGAATTGCACAGACAGAATCCAGGACTTTACACTCTGAAACCAGCAAAACAAGCTAGTGATTAAACACACAGCAATTCCATTTACATGTATATATATGTAAAATACAAAAAATAAAATATTAGGAAATATTTTACATTTAAATAATGTATTACATTAAGATCACACACACACGACAAATATATGAGTTTCACCTTTGACAATCAACTGAAAGTTTGTTGTAAGACAGTCTTTATCCTTGTTGTGCACCATACATTCATAATAGCCAGTATCTGATACCTTTACACCTTTCAGATCTAGTGTAACATTTCCAGCATCAGATCTCACAGACCATCTGTGATGCTGCGATGCTGGAGGGCTGTCTGGATACTTCAGGATCTGCCCAGGATCTGTCCTAGTTCTGCGTAGATTCACTACAAGGGAATCTGACTGATGGACTGCAGTTAGGCAGGAGATAGACACACTGTCACCCCGCATAGGGCTGAATCTGCTTGTTTTACTGAGTTTGCAGGCCGTCTGGGTCTCAGCTAAAAGGAAATGAAAAAACAGAAACATGCATTTTGAGTATGAAAACACCAGAGAACCGAGAAATGCAGAGACAAGAAGCAAACAGTAACTCTACTGCAATAACAACAATAATAGTTTACTTTCTTATCAACTTCTTTATTTATTTTTACTTTGTTTATTTACTTCTTATTAAACAAACAAACAAGGTATGTGAGATGACACCACATTCACTGTTTACTTGGTAATGAAAACCTCTTTCATGTTTTCTGCTAAACATTATAAATTTGCTCTGAAACATGAGGTCTCCTCATGTATTGACAAACGGTTGATTTTATTCAATTATTACTAGAAATGCTGCAGACTTATGTTGCATGTGAAAATCTCTTAAACAACCACATACGTTATAAGACTGAAGACTTTGTAAGTTTTGTTTTGATCAATGTGGTTAAACAGGTTTTCAGTAACAAATAACTAGACATAGAATCTGGGTATCATTTACTTGCCGTTTTACTTAAAAATGAAAGTATATTACTTTAAACAAAAACACATTACTTATTAATACTTCATCATAAAGATGCAAAACTTTATTTTTGGTTCTTTTGTGGAATAGATTGATTCCTACGTTTCACAATCCTTTTACATTTCAAGGCTAGAAAAAGGCATAATGTTTTATACAACATTTATACAGAGAATAAATTGATTTTATATAGTACAACTTACCTTTACATACTAATAAAGCTGTTATTAGTATATTTAAAAGATGTACATATGAATGCTGTAAACACTCCATTACAGACAGCAGCTCACACTAACACGTTTGAACTCTGAAGACTCTGTCACTACTGTCACCCACACATATGCTTTCAATTTCACTATGTATGTAGATGTAGGAACTGGGAAATACAAAGGAACAAAATTACCAGCAACATTGATACAAACTGAACGCAAGAATCATGTTTTGGGAAGCACTGAGTCAAATACCAACCAACACCAACCACTTCTGCAAACATTCAGTTCCTTATAAAAATCAGGATCCAGCATTTTTACATTAGCGTACAGATGATATCGACAAGGGCCCTGCTGATTTGTCACCATGGCACATGCAGTGCATGATATCTTTAATGACATGGGAATATAAATTTTGTGATGTCATTGGGAATTTAAAGTTTTTTTTGTAATCATAATTATAACTAGCTGGCCACAAGGCTTGTATGCAGCACTTAAAGTGTACTTAAGTGCTGCATACTACAGTGCTTAAGTGCATGGTGGTTTACTGACTTAAAGCACAGTCAGTAAATTAACATGTTTTAATGCAGCTTAAAAAAACACAAAAGTTACAATCATTTTATTTAAACCTGTAGATAGAGAGAAAAACAGAAGAGAGAAATATATACAGTACACAAAATTGCTGCAGTGTAGAAATAAGCACACTGAAAACAAACCTACTAAATACTGAATTTATTTTGGATAGAAAAGCTTATGCCTATGAAAAAATACAAAGCTTTCACTGATTTGATATTTGATTAATGCAAATACTATTACAAACACAAATATAAAACAGATAAATCATTCTGTATCACTTTGGAGGAACAACAATTAAATAAAACATTTCAAGGCATTGAAGTGTTGTACAATTCACATTATGACTGTAGTGTGCATAGACAAATCATTATAGTACCAAATATAGAAGAAAAAGGCAGCGATATCAAGACATGCCAGACTTATGTCTTGTTGAGCACATGGTAACTTGTTCTAATTCCAGTTAATGTATTTTTATAACTGTACACTATATAAAATGCTTCAGTATTGTGCATTAAAAACATGAGTGTATCAGAGCAAAGGCAAAATTTCACCAGACAACTTTTAACAATAAATCAAGTAAAAATAGCTTTACCTAAATAATGCAGCTGCATAAATACAAGGCCAATTTTATGGTGTTCATTTATAGTTTACATTTATAGTATATTTTTATAGTGTTGATTTTAAATTCAACTTTCACAATTCTAAGTGTATTTAAAGCACATCATTTTATGTTTTTTGCTGAAACATAAGTTGATCAATATTGTCAAAATGTTGTTAATGCTAAAATGTAATTCACAGCAGTGGAGCATTAATACAGTGCTGGTTTGCTCATTACTGTCTCTATTCATATCTAAATTCTGTCTGTAAACATACAATTTGTATTCTGAAGCAACAGGAAACCAACAATATAATATCCTTTTTTTGATAATAAAATCTTGATTTTTTTTTTACCAACTGCTTTCAGAGGTGTAAAACTGGAACACAGTTGCGTTGCTGATGTGCTTCAACTAACATTTCTGGAAAACTAAACCATTTTCCTCTGTCCATAATCTTGTGATATAAAATGATGCTTTCACTTCCAAATTATTAATTGGACAATTATATAATAACTATTATATAATTCCTATAACTATAGGAATTATATTCCTATAACTATAGTTATAATACCTAATAACTAAAACAAACATCTACCTATAATGGTCTAATACCATTGAACAAAGTCTTTCCATTTCTTCCCCTTCACATATGACTGATTTATTAATAACATAACTACTCTTAGCTAATAAACAGTATACTTCTGTTTTCATGCTACACCAAGGATAAATATAATGTTTAAACTCAACTGAACTGTATTAAAGTGAAGTCTGATACAAATGAAACTTCTAATACAAGCATCATTAAAGCTGTCACAACAGAGTCTGTGGGTGAATGGGGGGTAATATCTGCTTATGTCTGCTTGGTAATATTACTGGCTGACAGTGCTGTAGTCAGTTGTCTCAGTGCAAAAAGTTGAGTTTACTAACCTCTGCCTAGTTTAATGACAAGAAAAGGTTTCATCCCAGATTGTAACCAGCGTTTACAATCAGATGTATAGTTGTGGTTGTGTGGTATAGTGGTTACAGTCAGAGAACTACAGTCTGACCACCTAATTGATTTAAAGCAGGACTGAATTGGAGTCAATCCTTTTTCTTTTATAGACACATCAACAACAAGAGCTCATTCACACCTCATTCCACAGATTCCTTTCTCTCGTATCAGCAGGAACTGGTCTTCAGGTTGCTCTCAGTGAGGATGGAGGTTATACTGGAATGATCATACATTCCATCATCATCCTCATCCTCAGAGCTGAGGACTGAAGAGTCCAGAGACTGACGGGCCTGCTGGATCTTCCTCCTAAAGTAACATGTACCGGATTGAGTAATTGGCTTACAGGGTAACACACACACACACACACACACAGTATCATAATAGAAGCCATTTATAGAAAAATTAATTTAACCTCATTAATTCTGAGACTAAATGAAGTAATTGTTCTTGGAACGCCTTAGGACAGGGTAATTAAAAAGGATTAAAATATTAAAAGAAATGTTAAGCAGTCAGTGCACTTATGCACTTAATTTTCTACTGGAACTTACAGAAACTCATTAACATAATATTTTTATATTATGTTATCTATTTACATACACGTAAATAGTACGTGTATGGCTAAAATATGTAAACACGCCCTTCTAATTGATGGGTTTGGCTTCAGTAATTTCACTAAAACAAATCTTCACGCTATGACATTCAACAATAATGAATTACAGAGAATTGTTTGTCTTCAGCTAAAGTTCAGGAGGAACAGGGTGACAGTGACCTCAGGCACAACACAAGGTCAATTGCCTGAATCCCACTGAACAAACCTGGAATGACCTGGAACACCAGACGCCATCACATAAAATGAATATATATAACCTTTCTTCATCTGGGAATATTAAGTGTATAACAAGCACAACTGTGTGCTCAGATCTGTCCATTTCTGGCCATGTGGTGTAACACTTAGATTATCAGCAATCTGAACATAACAGAACATAACAGAGTCTGGCAGTACAGCCTGTCTCTGATAAACACTACACAACCACAGATAACCAGAGTTCAGCTCGGATGCATTTGTAAAACCACAAATTCTACAGCTGTTTTAATTATAAGATCTCCGGTGATATCCAGGATGTGCATGTGATGTGATAAACAGTGTGATTGTGATTTTAATGTGTTGTGCCGTGTACGCTGGCTCATCTGAGGAAAATGTCATTGTGTGTGTATGGTTTAAGATTAAAGATGTGAGCCGTCTGGACTATGGGTTAGCTTGTTAGCTTAGCTCTCCTCTATGTAGGGAGTAATGGGCATCAGGCCATTAAATTATTGAAAATGAACAAATACAGAGGTAAATGTATAGCGAATCCTTGTCAATAATTCTGGAGTTCAGGAAACAAGCTGGAATGAATTATTCTGCCTGCCACACCTCAGAACATTTTTCAGGTTCTGTGAAAAGGTAAATCTAGCTGGTTATAAAAAGCATCTCTTTCAACCATCACATTTTGCTGTGGCTCTAGAGCAACTGATCACATGACATGTATGGTGGAGGTGATTGGCTGCAGAGAAGTGTGCTAAGATGGAAAAATAATTTACACATTTTCACAGACTATTGACCTGTTATTGACATACTGCCCTCTGCAGGGCTAAGAGAAACACAGCAGCATTTAAATAGCCAATGCATTGTCTCACACACTCACTTGAGTTCATTCTCCAGTGCTGTTACTCTGGACTGCAGCTCCTCCTTCTGTTCCAGCTGCTCCTCCATATCTCTGCAGGCCTTTTTCCTCAAGCCTTCCAAACGCTCCACTTCTGCCTCCCCTTCATCCACCTGTCTCTTCAGAGCCTTCACCCGCAGAGTGAGCTGCAGGAGGACCCATGCAATTAACACACACTCTCACACACACTCACTCACTCACTCACTCACTCACACACATCTATGTAACGTGTATCACCTGGTCTCTCTGCTCTGTGTGCTGTTGTCTCTCCTCATCCATGGTGATGTTCAGCTCCTTAAGTTTCCTCTCCAGGCGTCGCTGGGATGACATCACCGTGTTCTTCTCTCTGTTAAAACACAGGTGGATTGTGGGTAATGAAATTGTGCCACTTTATAGAAACTACTACTGTATTAAAAAAACTACACTACAGTTCATTAGGGGTCAATCTTACCTCTCCTCTGAGCGCAATTGCTCTTCCAGTTCTTGAATTTTGCTCTCCAGCTGAGACACACCATTAGTGGAGCGCGACTGGCCTTCCATCTCAACTACACGAGACTTGTACTCCTTTAACTGAGTCATGTAAAGAACAGAGAGCAGTTTACACAAAACCACATGGGCCATTTAAGTAAATGCATTATTCGGTTATATAGCCAAAAAAACACACTGAGGTCATATGGTGTACCTGTCTCTCCAGAGCATTTTTGTCCAGTTCCAGGTCTTGTTTAAAGGTTTTCTCCTGCATGAGCTCTGCACGCAGCTGTTCAATCTACATACACACAGCAGAAGTTTAACCACATGTACACTAAAATCATAACAGATGCCATAATCAAGAGTCACAAACAGAAAGCATTCTGGGATGTGTAGTTTTATACTGTACATTTAGCAACTGCGTGATTTTTTAACAGTTTAATAAAATTATTTTAAAATAATTATTGTTTTACAATTTCAAATATAATGCTATGCTTGAACCATCTTTTTTCAAAATGTCAGTTTGATATGTTAGGTAATGCAATGATACTAATACCTGTTAGCGATGTTATAGTTTTTGGGGTCACAGTAAGTGTGTGTGTGTCCAGCACCTGATCTCGACTCCTGGTGATTCTTTCTGTCAGCATCTCTCCATTGCTCTTTTCTTCATTCAGCTCAAGCTCCAGATGTTTCATTTTGTCCTGCAGGTGAAGACACAAATTTTAAAATGAAGTATTTCAGTATTCCTTCCAAACACAAAGTTATTATTCAACCCTTAATTTAGAATCCTCATAAAATTATTAATCGATCAATACAATCAATATAAAACATGTGCCATGTGTGGTCGAAGCTTCAAAACAATGAGAGATTAGTTTCAGAGACAGAACTCGCACCTCCATGCTGCGGATCTCCCGTGAGCGGTCATTGTACGTGTTGCGCTGTGCCTCCATCTCGCTCTCTGTGTGTTTCAGGAGTTTGGTGAGGAGCTCCCTATCCAATACAGCTTTGTCTCTCTCCTCAATACAGGAAAACAGTTCCTTCTTCTGACGAGCCAGCTAAACACACACACACACAAAATTGTTATAACTAAAACCATATGCAGTAATTGATTAACTTGGCTGTAAGTGTAATTATTTTTGTAAATGAATTACATATAAAAAAAGTATGTATGTCACACCTCCTCCTGTAGGGAGCGGATGGTTCTCTGAGCTCTCTCCATCTCACTGAGCTTCTCTTTGGTGCTTTTTTGAAAATCCTGTTGCTCCTTTTTCCACTTTTCCTTCTGCTCGTCAAGCTGAGCCTGCAGGAGGCGCAACTCCTCGCGGGAGGCTGCAGACAACTGCTCCATCTAAAAGAGAAAGACAGAGGAGAATGAACGAGATGAAAGGATGGAGAGGTTTGCAAGACCCTGGCACTAACTCTACACATCAATTGTTCCCCACAATTACACTTGCATCTGTTTGCACCTCTTTAATGAGTTTGTCTAGTGTTTTCTCCTGCTGTCTGCTCTTTTCCTCCAGCTGTGTGTTCTCCTTGTGCAAAGCATCTCTGTCCTTCTCTCTCTCCTTCAAGTTGCAGGTCAGCTCTTCCCTCTCCAGGCCCAGCCTGGAGTTCTCGTGCATGACCTCCTCCAGCTGTTGCCTCAGTCTGCTGTTCTCCTCCTGCTGCTCCTGCTCAGCCTCCATACTCTGAGACACTCGCTCCTGCAGCTGAGACTAGAACAACAGGCAAGTGTCAGAAAAACAAAGAAGCAGACAAAAGTATCAAACAAACAAAGAGAAGACAAATAAGTAGTTGTGTGAATATACAGTAGTAAGTAAAGATGGCCTCAAGAACTCAGATCAAAAAACACAACTGTAAAATATATGAAGAACAAATTGTTAAAAAAAATTTAATGGTTTTGTTTTGTTTAACAGATTTGTTTAACACCAATCAATGCACATCTTGAAAATGTTAAGGTTACGGGACAAGATATGACAAAGGGAGGTGCTTGCAAATGCACATTCCTGCCATTAACACAATAAAATACATTGCTAGTATGAAAGAAAAAGCAAATAATGGCACATACACAACAATTACACAACTATTTTAACACAGTATTCTAACCTCCAGGTGTGTAATATTTTCCTTGATACACGTGTTGGTTTCCTCTAGTTCTCTGCGTTCATGCGTCAGATTGTTGACCTGGGTTTGAAGAGAGTCAAATTTGCTTCTTTCTGACTGCAGCTCTTCTTGAGCTGAAAGCAGCTGACTGCGCAGTCGCTCCGCCTCCCCTTGTGCATCATTCAACTCCCCTCGCAAGGCCTCCACCAATGAGGGTTCAGCTAGCTGAGGCATTTATAAAAATACATTTGACCGTAAATACAACAAGGACTGATTAATATTGTAATACTTAATAAAACACATACCTGTTTGGCCCTCTCATGGGTTTTTGTTAGCTCCTCCTTATCTCTGCGTGATTGGTTCTTCAACCTGCCAATCTCGTAGTTCAGCTCCGCCTCAAGCTCCTGTTTGCTCTTCTTTAATAAAACAATTTCCATCATCTTCTTATCAAGTTTTCCTTTAAATTTATCAACCTCTGCCTGGGTCTTCTGCAGATCAGCATGACAACGCTCTATTTCCTATAAACAACCATTGGTTAAAAGTATTCTACAATGTGTATGTAAGAGAATGTGTGTGTTTGTGTATTGATGTGTCTATAAAACCATAAAGTTGTGTGTGTGTGTGTGTGTACCTGGCTGAGAGTGTGTGCCTGTTTAGGATCTGGTATCTGCTGTTTCATGGTGTTCATTTTCTCCTGCAGGTCCTTAAGCTCCTCTTCAAATTCCTCCTTCTCCAGACGAGCCTGGAGTAACCTAACACAACCACCAAACACAACACGCCAGTTATTATTCACAAATCTGGAAACAGATTTGGCACAATAGCCAAGAAATTGCCTCTGGAATGCTAATCCTTAAACTACTTGCTAATGTAACTCTGTGTAGGCCAATTGCTGTGTCAATATTCTATTAAAGTTCAGTAAAGACACACCACAGAATTTGCTTTAACTGATGGCATCATCTGGCTCCATTATAGAAAAGCCAGTCAAATAAGAAGAAATGTGCTTAATGAAAAAGAAGCTACTTCACAAACAAGCAATTAAGAATAAAAGGGATTTTAAAGGGTAATTAAGTTGCAAATTGAATTTTAATGTAGTATCTTATAACCTAATGATTATGTAATAGTGGAGCTCATTAACAGTCCCTTCAGAATAAATAATCTTGAATTTTTTAAATGTTGAATTAGTAAATTAGTAAAGAATTACCTTTTTTTACTATTTTTTTTACGGTTTTTGTTCTTTTACCAAGTTAGCATACAAAACAATTTATACAAAAATAATTACAATTAAATTGGTTTAAATGCTGGTCTTGTGGTCACATGGACACTATAATTTAGCTGTATAATGGTTTAATCACATCTCTACAAAACACTCAACAATTATTTCTCAGTTGTTCTGAGAATCTCTCACTCTGCTTTGGGCTGTACCTGCTGTGTTAAATGCACAGAATGGAAAAGCAGAGACATTAATGCACACATTAACATATAAAAGCTAAATTAAAACAAGGTATTAAACGTAATGGGTTTCAAACCAAACAAATAAGTCTCACTCACTCTTGTTTGGTGTTCCTGAGTTCCTCTCGGCCAGACTGGAACTGTTCTCTCCAGTGGTTCCCCTCCTCTCTGCTCTCCTCCAGCTGCTGTTGAAGAGACCTCACCGTAGCGTTCACACGGTGACGCTCCACTTCTATAGATATCTGAGACTGAGGCACAGAGACACTGCTGTACATACACTGACTGTATCTATATAAATGTAAATACATCTACATGTGTTCCCTTTAACCATCTGTTCATTTTGATTTTTGATCTTGAGTGTTTAAGGGGGCAGTTGTGGTCAAATGGTAATGAGTCAGGCTTGTAATCAGTGGGTTGCTTAATTCCAGTACCGGCAGGTAGCAACTGAGGTGCCCATGAGCAAGGCACCTAACCCCCGATTGCTTCCCGGGTTGCTGCAGGGATAGCTGCCCACTGCTCCAGGTGTGTGTGTGTGTTCACAACTTGCAGTGTGTGTTCACTCCTCATGATGCATGGGTTAAATGCAGAGGTCACATTTCGGTTATGGGTAACTGTACCTGACAAATACATGTTACTTTCACATTACCTGTGACACCTGCTCCATGCTGGTTCGCAGTCTCTCTAGGTCTTCGCTGTATTGCTCTCTGAGGGTCTCCATTTCCTTGTCATGTGTGGAGACCTCGTCTTTGAGCGCCCCCTTCAAAGCAGTAAGCTCTCTATCTCTCTGTCTCACAATGTCCTCCTGCCTCTGATGCAGAGATGTGGCCTCAGCCAAATCAGCTCTCAGTGACATCACTTCCTGTACACAATCACAAACACTACTGCCCTAAACACAGTATTTAAGTTTATATGCATTTACCAGTTTTTTCCAAGTCTGAAATTCCTTAAGAATTCCCTGGTTCAAATGTGGGAGCTAATTAAACCCAAATCCAAAACTCCTCATGCATTTCAGACATGGACAATTGATTTATTCTGATGTATTTTGACAGCAGCCAAAAAAGTTTCTACAGCATGTGCATCATCATTTCCCACAAGTCTATGCAAAATCTGAAAGCGTGTGTGTGTGTGTGAGAGAAAGAGAGATTACCATGTGCATGGTGTCTGCCTGAGCTCGGTTTTCCAACTCTCTCCTCAGCTCCTCCTGCAGTCCTGCCAGCCGGTCCTCCAGTTCTCTGACGCGAGACTCTGCTTTCTCTCTGTCTATTCTCAGCTGGGTCAACCTGACACAGAGACAAGCGTACCAATACAAAACAGCACAGGAGTCAAGTGTGTAATAAGACAGACATTTAAAATGTATTTTGCTTTTCATTTAGCAATTTCTGTTTTGTATTAGAAGTGTTGTCATCTGCATGCCATACAAGCAAAGCTAAAACAGACAATAGCGTGTCAATGTGTGTGTTTCTCTTACTCTGAATGTATCCTGTGGAGCGCTGTGTTTTTTCTGCCCAGATGTTCCTGCAGCTGGACGTTCTCATCCAGATGTTTCTTAAGCTCCTTCTTCAAAGAGTCATCAGATCTGCTCACCTGAGCTCCCTACAGATAAGAGCCTATTGAAATCCCACCAATAACTTCTGCATGTCCAGACACTGTCTATATCTACTCAACTGCTGACAGTCAACCAACTGTTTCATTATTTTTTCAACTCCTTGCATGAACTGTCAATGGCTAAATGAATATCCACTAACACCCTGTGAGCAAAACAGGTACTTAGTTACCAGATTATGCACTTATTACCAAGTTACCAGTTACCAGATTATGCACTTATTAGCCCACACCACTATAATTCAGTTCTATGATGGTATCTAGGCAACGGAATAGTCATYAGTGGTTTGTGCTTTACCCCTGTTGAAACATAACAGGTTTGAAGATTTAATGCTGCATGAAGGTCAAAATTTGAAGTAATTGCCCATGATAAGACAAAGACAAACTATTATTTAAGTTTAAAGGGTTTTGCACCTGCTGTGTCAGTTTTCAAAGTCCTGTAATTATGTTGAGCTCAGGTGCTCTGAAACTCATCTGTTCTCCAGAAGCCAGATGCTTTCATCAGGCATGTAGCTCCACTCTCTGCCACTGAGAAATTACACTAAAGCTAAATGATAGAAGCTTGCCTGACAGACAGCCAAACTGAGTCCTGCATCTTAAACTCATACACCACTGTAGTTAAATTGCTTTAAGTTGAAAAGTATAGGATAATTTAGAAGCCCAACACAGAGTCTAATTTATTATAAGGGGTCTATTTTTTGATCGTTGTGAAAGGCAAGAACAGACAGCAAAAATAATTTATAATGTTTTGTTTTTATATGTTTAAGTATCTAAGCCCTTAGTATCAAATAGTTTGCTTGTTAAATATTATATCAATAAAAGACTGTGTTTGTGTGAGTCACTGATGATGCATGCAGTTATATGACTTGCCCACTAACTGCTGCAAATGTGGCAAGATCTGCCATCAATTCATTACAGTATTTTTAGAGTAAATCCTGTCTACGTGAATGAGTGCAAACAGAAATCTCCAAAAATAGTTGGTTTCAACATTTCAACAATAAAAGTCCGCAAAAAAATCTGACCGCCTTTAACAGACAGTCCTTTAGTTCACCTGAAAACTGGGATTTAGTCACAACCTGATAAGATGATGTCATATACAACTGTGTGAGTGTCATGCTGTGATGGAAAGTCACCAATAATGGAAGCCATTCATTGGGTTTAGACAGGCGGTTTATCACACAATGTGGATTGAAATTACATACATGTTTGCCATTTTACATCCATGTTTGTCATTTGTTTATGCCACTTCAGTGCTGTGTAAATCAGAAGAAATAAGTAGAAAATGTCTTTACTCAAAGTGTTTCAGTTAACTAACATTTACCTTTACCTCCTGAATCTTACTGCAGATGATTAGAACCCTGTGTTTAATTGCAGCATCTGCCTCTGTACTCCTGTAAAACAGACAAAAATAAGTTAATGTTGACAAGTTAATAAGTTAATTTAGACACTCTTAAAAACATCACAATGAAACTACTGAGCAATACAGAGTTTGTGGTTTCAATTTGTACATTTAATGCTATTTTTGATGTTATTTTAAGTTTTAAAAGCTATAAAAAAGGAAAACATGTTGGTTAAAATGTTGTCCTATCTTTATTGAAGATTAAAGATTGTTTTATTGTTATTTAGTCATAAAAAAGACCAAAACTGTGAAAGTATGAGTAATGCAAGCTTAATGTTAGTCAATCTAAATTTGCTACTATATAAATATCTTTTATATGTAAATGTGCCATCTGCTCTTTTACCCCTGTCGCAGAACATCATAGATTATCTGTTGTATTTGATCTTCCGTTGAGAACTCAGACCCTGAACTTTGGTCCAACAAAAGGTCAGGGGTTACCTACAAGCATGTGCAGATAACAAAGTTCATTAAATGTTAATGGCACAAAAATTAGGCATAAAACAACTCACAACACAAGCAATAGTTCTTATAACCTAAATCGTCAATGACCCTGGTATTGAGCTGTCTAACTAGATGGCAAGGTATCATCAGTGCATTTTTGATGCTTTAGAACACTCACATGTGCATCAGCTGATGCAGGCCATTGATTGGCTGAGGAAGATGATGTGACAGCAGTCACTTTGGCAACAGACTCTGAGCCTCTCCCCAGGCTGCTATAGGTAGAAGCAGAAGAGGATGGAGAGGAATGTGTGCTTGGAACAGATGAGTATGATGATGAGGCCGAGGCAGGTCTGTCTTCTGAATTCGAACAAGGATAGCGCCCCCTACTGGCAACTCCAAGGTTATCTATAGAATTTCCATCAATTAATCTATGGATGGGTGTCTGACGATTGGAGCTGGGAGCAGATTTACTTGGAGTTTGTTCAATGTGTTGGGATATTTTAAAAGATTCAGATGAGGTGTAGTAACCGTCTCCACCTCTTCCCAAAGAGCCATTCAGCCCGGTCCGGTAGGATCTGCCCCACTGATTCCTCTCCAGTCTTTCTCTAGGGCGCTCCCATTCTGGTCCCACACCAACACCTCCATCCAGGTTGCTGTAGCTGCCAGAGCGTCCAATTTCAAGTGGATGCCGGAGCGGATCTGTGAACTCATCATGGCTAATCTCTTTGTCCAAAAGGGATTCGTGAGAATGAGCCCTACGCAAGTTGTTGCTCTCCCCAGATGATAAATAAGGCCCCTGGGTCACTTCATCTTCTCGCCTCCTAACAGACAAACAAACCGATTAAGAGAAGTACAGACAAATTAAAAAAGGTTTTAAATTAAATTAAGTTTTACAAGCTTACACTAACACATATACAGTTGTGCTAACTGGTGTATGCATATTTGGCATGCTGTTTTTTTAACCCATACTTCTTAGTTTTGAATTAAAAAATGACCAGCCTTGTTGCAATGCATTTTGGGATGTGAAAATCCTATGCCTGAATTGTAGCCAAAACAAGCTATACATCTTCTAAAGTCTACTGTCTGCAACTGTCATATTAAGGGTTGGCCAAATAACATTCCATAGAGTGTCTTTAAATGTAAATTTAAAAGATTAATAATGTTAACCATGGAAAAATGACTGACAGAAGGCAGAAACATTACCTAGGCAGGCTGTTGTAAGCAGGTGGTTGTGTTCTCAACCGCACTCCATATGAATCTCCTTTCTCTCCCTCCTTCAGTACTACGTAGGGCTGCCCACCAATGCCCTGCACCCTCACAGCCACTCCATAGCGAGAAGAAGGGTTTTCGGACCCCTCTTTTCGAGACTGCCCACTCATTCCCCCTCTTGTGTCATGCAGCTCATTTATAAAGCGAATCTGAACACCGTAGTCCACTGGGGTCTTCCTACCAGAGACAGGAGCAGACATACTGGGGACAACATATGAGAGAAAGAGAGAGCGAGAGAGAGAGAAAGAGACAAAGACAGAGAGAGAGAGAGGGAGAGAGAGAGGGAGAGAGAG
>JBAJNP010006239.1:8480-26166 GCA_036877545.1 Yasuhikotakia modesta | reverse complement strand
TTAAAATTATTGCTAAAGTTATTACCTTACACATTATGCATCTTTTGAATGTATCTATTATTATTATTAATAACATTATTGATGAAATTGAAACAATAATGAGGATGAAACTTATCTTGCTGCCCATTGAAAAACTTCTAATTAAACTACAGCTGTCATGAAGAGATCATTAGGGACTTTCCTAATTAAGTTAACATTAAAGAGAGCTATTCTTCTATTTTACTGTCCCTGAAAAATGTAATTTTGTTTCATTCTCAAGCGACTACCGTGTATGTATTTCATTGATATTTTAACTTGCTGTGATATTATTAGTAATGCTTTCCAAGGTAAATATAAGTTTTATATTTTGATATTACTTTTGCTCATGCTCAAGTTCAACTATGGTGAAACCACGAATTTCCAATTGTCTCACCATAGTAACCATATTTTAGCCATAACATTTATAGTAAAATTATGGCAATTAAAGTGATAATCATTCCACCAAATAAACATGGTTAGGACAGTTTTACTATAGTAACACTTTGGTTATTGTTCAATAGGGTAGTGACTTTAATATCAGAGTCTTTGATTTGGGAAGGCAAACAGCAACCTAACAACCACTTATACCAACCTAGCAACTGCACAGCAACACTGTAGCACCGTTACACCCTTACTTTACAGATAAATACTTACATTCGCTTTAGAAAATGTAAAGACGCAGTTTAATTTGCTGGGTTAAACTGCTGCGCTAATACACCTACATGCAGCATAGAATAAACTGCAGTAAGCACCTCTTTTGATAAGATTATTGATTGGTTGAAATGAATTGAAAGGGTGTTTTCAAGCGATACATTTTTTATAAGTATACTAAAAGACTAAAAACTGACAGACAAAGCTTGTGTGAGCATTATGTGTCTATTCAGGGATTTTGGGGTCTCTGTGGCCCAGTGCACCCTGCCATAATTCATCTGGATGGCATGGGATACAGGCATATGTATGTTCTCATTAAGATCTCTATGTTCTCAGCCACAGGGCATTAGCTCCAAGCTAATACATTTGGCAGCTAATGAGCTGCGGAGAGTGGCCATGCCTCTCCCTTACACTCCGCTCTTTGCTCTGTCCAAAGAAAAGCAGCATAATGTCCCTGCTAATGAATCAATCAACGCTAGCAGATAAATCACAACTAACACAACGCCTCGGCTTGCTGTCATTAAGATGAATCCCTTTATTTGGAGGTAGAAGCTCAGACAGAGAGCAGACTGCATCGTTCCATGCAAGAAGTAATGATCACGGACAGAAACATAATATTGGTGTGGTGAGACAGAACTGTAATACACTGCATGCTCCAGCGGCTCATTTTTAAATTGCTGTGGCGTGGCAGAACGAATGCATTTCGTAGGGACTAGAAGATATCGAGGGGTGGAATGCAGTGATGAAGTTGTGTTACACGGGCCCTAAGACCATGAAGAGTATAAGACACATTCTGCATGACTTACGCATTATTCCGCATTTAGCTCACAGCTCCATGATAAGTACCGACGTGTCATAGTGGCTGCATTATTTTTTTTACTGTGAAATTGCTTAAACATCAGAGTGTTTTCATCACAACTATTCTGAGAATGTGGAAAATGATCAGCCAGCCGCATTGTACTTTTTTCTGACACTCTTGGGTGCTATATTAGGCGCTTAAGTGAGTCATAATGTGCTGTCATTGTACTGAATCCACCCAACTGAATATTCATGAAATTATCCTTTAGTCAAAAGTCATTTGGGTTTGGACCACCATGAGGATGAGTTGAGTTTCAGTCATCAGTTTCTGCACTGCGCTGGATCAATGTAAAATCTTCGGAAGAGTTGAGTCCCAGTTGAGGTACCTTTGAAATCTACCTAACAATTTAACAATAATAACACACTCGATTTGCAATCTTTCTTTCTTCTAAACATTAAAATATGTCACATTTAGTTTTGTTGGCAGCATAATTGAATTAATTTATGTGATTGCTGGAGGGCTGTTCAGCTGAAGTTTTGCTAAATTGCAAAAAAATAATTAATGGGGGCAAAGGCTGATCACGTGAGAGGCAGATTTGCATGCCTGCAGCCGAATACAAAAGTGGAAAGTAGAATTACACAAAACTGTAAATCACACACCCTTTAAAAACAAACACAAAGTAAAACTATAAACTACATACCACATACAGTACACATCAATATGTTTTTTCAATATTTTGTTTCACATGGAAGCCTATGGATTTAACAGTACAGCCAGGTAATGGATTCCTGGGTTAGAATTCCAAAAATTGACTCAGCACATGTTTTCAGCATTTAAAACCAGTATCACACCTGTTATAACAGCTCCTCTTTTTCCTAACCTCTCCACGCACCCCCATTAAACCAGAGTAATAACTCGCTTAATTATTTTTGCATGAAGAACAAAGTTCACAAATGAGCGTTTAAACGAGTGATGGTGCAGCCTGCCACCCTCTCCTTATGACTTCATCTGATAATTAATTAAAAACAAATGAGATACTCCTTTGACTTAACTGCTGCAGAAACATGACCGGGATATTGGAGGCATCCTTTAATGACCCGGGATAGGGCGATAATTAAAAAGCTGTCAGGGCGCATTACATTATCGGCTCTATGTGTAAATGAGTGTGTGTGCTTGTGTGTGTCGTCCCACAGACGCATCTCTTGACCCCTCCATAAGTTGATATGCAGGTTTGGCTTCCACAGGGGTCAAAGGTTGCAGATTAATTATGGCCCTGAACATTCTTAATTTTCAATTATGATGCCACAGGGGAGTCCATCTCAGGGAAGGACACATGGAGGACAGGTTTGCTAAAAAGAAGATAGCTTCTGTCTCTCTCTCTCTCTCTCTCTCATGTTTTAAATACACTGTTACCTGGCAGAGTGATAATTAAGGGCTGTTAAATGTGCATTTTTTAAAGAGAAAATTGTTTTAAAATATTCCCACTACACAGAGTAATTTTAAGTGTGACTGTATGACTACTGGTCAGCAAACCACGCATTCATTGCTACCCACTGCTCTGCACTGCTCCCCAGTATGACGACGAACATTAACTTACACTGGTTCAAATTCTCCCTCAATTAAAACCTTACCGTAATAATCTGGCACTGCTAAAACAAGCTGGTGTTCAAAAAAGAAAACTAGCCACATTCATAATATAACCAGACTTTAAAGAGGCTGTCTAGTTTACTTGTTATTAATGGCCCCAAATGAAACTTTAGATATCGTTCAAATATTTAATGCCACTAACTAATGTGTGTAACAACACACTGACTTATACTTATAAAACTTACTGTACATGATGACTCATGCTGAACATTTAATGTTTCAGGAAGTGCCAAACCCGATCATCCTTTAAAAGTAGCATTTAAATCATAGCCGTGTCACACCCTTATAAGAAGAAGCAGTAATTGACCTCCAAACACCAGGTGTTGAGTTCACCTTCTGCATATGTAATAAAATTATGTAAATGGTGTATTCTTGTCCACATAAATGTTCACAGAGGGATGCTGGAGGCCTGTTGGGAACTTTTTCATCAGGCAGTTTGGAGCTGCTGAGTCCGAGCAGCAGGACGGTCATTCACTCCCTCTGGGCCATAATATGGGCTGACTACAATTCTTTAAATTTGTCTTACTTTCATTCACTCTGCTTTTCTACCACACACTCTAAAACCTTCCAGGCTAAAGCCAGTGCAGAGCGATCTATTGGCTCTCAGTCATTTCTTCTTCTCCATGGGATATATGGCCTTAAATTGGCCACCTTACAATTTAGACATTGTTATCGCTGTCGGAACTCTATATTGGACAGTGGCATTTTATCCCTTTTTGACTTTTTGGTTAAAATGAAGCCCAAATGTCTGTGCAGTTATTCAGGTTGGCAGTTATAAAATGTTGACTTTAACTCAGGGAGATTTTGTTTAAACTGTTTCTCTGCCATGACGTTTGTTTCTAAAAGAGAAAACCATTAAATAGTAAATTGTAATAGCTATTAACAGTCCACCATAGTGCCCCTTGTGGCAAAGTTAAGAATGCAGCACATACTTGCATTGCCTTATGAAGATGCAGATTGACATGTTTCACTAAGTAGCTAGAAACAGAACATATGTTTTGGGCCCGTGAATTTGCATAGCTGTTTAGATTCATGCTACATGTAATGCATGTTTAACACATCACACCTTGTAAAAAGAAGTACCCAAGCAACAAACAAAACATTTCTCATATGTCTTAAAACAGACATAAATTAAAACACTTGTTATAAGAAAAAGTGCTAAAGAAAAAAGAGAGTGGGAGAGAGAGAAAGAGAAAGAGAAAGCAATACTATGTTAAACTCCAGATTTTCCCTATACAATCTGTATTTATATAAGACTTTCCTCATTTATCTACACAAACACCTGTCAGAGGAGGAACAGAAGTGAGAGAGAGGGAAAAAAATCTCGTTCTCCCTCTCAGCCTATCACTGGTGAGGAAGATATGACACTGATCAGTGCCACAATGGCACTTGTGTGTGTCGCTCCAGTGCTGCTTGTCATGACAATCCTGCCAAACAACCTGAAAAGCAGGCAGGCAGTGGAGTGATGTCACACCGCACACGCACATTACAACACTGCCACTTAAAGCTGCAGCGTATCATTTCTATGCCACTATCAGAATAAAACACAGTAATGATGATTTACATAAGTTTCCATGCAATTTTTTCTATTTACTATTAGCACAGACCCAGATCTCATGTCATTGGCTGGGCTTTAGGTCGACTAACACATTAATAATATTCTGTCATAATTTACTCACCCTCATATTGTTAAAAATTATGCAGAACAAGATATTTTGAGTTTTTGATGAGTGATCATTTCCTTTAAAGAGACATCATGGGACTATAGCTTTCATACATTTTTAAAGTCAGTCTAAATGGCTTAGTTATAGTCATATATTAAAATGGTATAGAAAAAGGATTTTCACAAAAATATCCTTTTTAAATGAGGTTTTCATGAAAATCAAATTCTAATGATTCAGTCTGTCAAAACAAATATGTTGCAACACTTATAATGTTTTTTATGACAAACTACCCATGGTATATCTTAAGCATCATTTTAGCTGGTAATCAGTCTTGTGTTCATACAGATTTCACAGCACCATCCTGTTACCTTTAACATATCAAATTAGACCTGACTCCTAATTTGCTGGTTTTAGTAATATATGGATCCCATGAAGGCTGTTACAAGTGCCTCTTTATTGAGACTTTTATGTTGTTTATGTAAAAAAGAACACAAATAAATTGGAGCCGTTCCCTGAGGCAAGTGACCGCTGTTTCATTGCTATTCATTTCTGCCCATCTGTTTCCCACTTTCATTGTTTTGGGAGCTGTTTCAAAAAGCTTAACAACAAGCATTTGCGGTTATTATTTCCGAGCAGCACTGTGAATATTAATCCCTTCCTAGATCTTTCATCATTGCTGTTTTTGTGTCAATATTTTAAACATACCCTGAAAACCTTTCTTTGCCTGTTTCTCTCCTTACAAGAATGGAGAGGAAATCACCTGGCTGAGAAACAGCAGAATCTATGTGGTGGGTGTTGTAAATATTTCAGAGACCCCCTGGCAGACATGGCCACTGGAAAGCTGTTTAAATGAAGCTGTTTCAACCTTTCTTAACTGAAGACTGGGTGTCTTTATACTTGTATCAGGAACCAGAACATCACTGAACAATCCAAATCACTTCAACACCCAGATATGCTCATTTAAACTCATTTAAAATCTGACATACAAATGAATACCCCAGTTACTGCTGCATAGCAGTAGTATTACTGTAACATCCTACAAACTGGGTTTCCCAGGCAATACATTATTAACTGTGAACTCGATTTTGTGGGTTTGTGGAAAACATCCTTATTGGTCCTTCAACAACAATCCTGACCAGATGGTAGGCTTGAGTTTGTGATAATGTTTAGGTTAGGCTTAGGAATGTGTTAGAAGCTCATTTCTTTGACAGGATTGTTGATCCAGGACTAACAAAAAATGTTGACCCAGTAACATGCTACACTCTGTACACACTGACAGGTAATCTTTAATCTCCTTAACCTTTCTACTTACAAAACATTGTTTAGAGAGTTGGAAACTCTTGCACCCAAACTATATACATTGAATACAATGTACATATGCAATCCTTGAATAAGTTTTATTCCCAGCCTATCTGGGAGGTGAACATTTTAGTTCACCTTTAATAGTTTAGTTCATCTCAAGTGAGTCACAGCTGACAACTTGCTGTTTTTGTTCCCTCTCTGAATAGCTCAACTAATATAGCATCAGCTAACAACAGCAAGACCGCAGATTCAAATCCCATGGAACACAATAACTGGTTAAATGTATACTTTAAATTCACTATAAGACACTTCAGATAATAGCAGCCATGAGGTCAATAAATATAAATGTGTCAAGGTGTCTCACAGTAAAGTGATTATTTATAAGCCCCCTGTTTAGAGAAAACCTGATAGACCCTCTGTCCACCCAGTAATAACAATTCTGTCTCCTCTAGATCTCAAACCTACATCTGAAAGTCAATACACAAGCCACTTTCTTTGTTACAGTTCAGTAAATAGAGAAAAAGACTCCATGTCTTGAATTAATTCCCAGTAAACAGTCTGTCTGTAGCAGCTCAGCATTGACACAAAACAGAGGTCATATCTAAGAATGCAAAGCATGCGCCGAGCTCACAGCTCTCCAGCTTTTCTATCTGCGCTTCCCGACGTGCACCAAAAAAAATCCCTCTTTCAAGAATACCGTTTTTATCTCACGCCCGGCATCTCTTGTGCCATGATTGATGCAAGACGCTCCCAGCCATGTACTCATTGTTTTTAAGACCACATACCTGAGTTATGAATGTTGCATAAGCAGAAACTAAATATTAAATTCAAAAAAGAAAGAACCGCCGGCAGTCGGGAATGGGGGCCGGACACATGTGCGTTTAATATTAATCCATCTATTTGTGAGAAAAGTCCAAAGGGATAATTTCAGGATTAAAGAACAGATGCCGGTGAAGAGGCTTATTAAAACAGCAGATGTGCATCTATGCTACTTTTTCTTCTCCTATATTTTCACCTCTTGCATCATTCCCAAAAATTCCTTGGGAAAAGCTTTAACTAAAGGACAAACCAAACAAATCCATCTTATTGATGCCATGTACACAGGGAATATCTCAGCTGCTGTGGCCCTCAGCCCCTGTCACTTCTGTTTACAGGGAGGAGAGATTTATCAATATAACATGTGCTGGGCTGATGGCTGACAAGTTTCAAAACTTCATGGCCCAGGACTGATGAGTAGGGAATTCTGGGACAACATGCCAGGCACTTGGAGGTGTCCCCACGCCCACTGAACTGTGACCAGGAGAAAATGAAGTACAGTAGGAAGGACAGAAGAACAGGAATATAATACATGGAAAGACAGAGATAAATGAGAAGGGTTTGTGAGCAACAGGTTACTGAGAATCATAAGTTTAAACAAGAAACTTTGTATAATCACAGGTAAAAATTGTCACAAATTAAGTGTTGCCTCACTTTGTGTCTTTTCACACCTAGTGCATTAACAATGATTCACTAATAGAGACAGACAGACAGACAGACAGACAGACAGACACACACACACACATACACACACACTACAAGAATTTTCTCACCTATGACATGATGATTTCCTTTCATCTTTCAGATTAAAGAGTTGTAAGAGCTCGTAACTTATTTAAACTACTTATTTAAACTAAACTACATTCATGAATACATTTTAATACACTTAAATACATAGTAACCCACATGTATACACAAACAACCTTATTTGGTATTCAGAAATGTGCCCCATCTCGTCACAATGAATAGATGCTCTCAGTCCGAACACTAGAACTTCTGTAACTTCTCTCTGATAATTTCAGTAAATCCTTAACAGAATCACATTGACTGGAGACTGTTAGGTGAACCTGTCACAATAATACAGTCTTTCTAAAGAGGTTGTAAGTAAAGGATATAGCCCCATAGACAGTATATTAGATTTTACAGCAAAAACTAAACTGCAAAAATGTACTGATGCAAGAAAGGTATTAACATGGAAGGCCCAGCAGATAATAAACAAAACTTGTTTAATTCTAAGGATGATAAAAACTAAACAAATGGCTGTTTTTGGCACAAAAACAAACTATACCAACAGTATATGAGACCGCATGGTAAGAAATAAATAATACATCTTTTATGATACGTCTTCCTTAAGACTATATTACAGAGAGCACATTACAGAGACTTTCCAATCTCAGCCCAGTAATATAAATACAGTAGGCCTCATGAGTGGTAGGGAACTAAACTTCAGTGGCTGCTTAATGGACTTGAACAGGAGCCATGAGGGACATACACTGTCTGTGATATTGCCCGACTGGAGAGCTAAGTTAGCATTAGTGTTTAGCTGCTCTCCTCAGCTTGAGTGGAATCCTCACACAAAGTTGTATCATCTGTGTTCAGAATAATTCAGAAGAGACAAGACAAAAACACAGAGCGTATGATTAGACTAACAACATTCCGCTCCACGTTTATACCCATAATTCCCTTGTGTAAAACTGTACTGGCAGACTGTATGCGCTACCGTGTAAGATAGCTTTTAGGGGTACAATAGCTGGCCTGAGACTCTATTTTCTGTCTAAACTGACATATTTCTAAAGCTTTTGGGTAGATGTGGGCATGACGTTCCATAAACATTACAAATTTAATCTATTTAATATCTCAGTTACTCAACTGCTGCTAGACAGCAATGAGAGATTTTGGAGATTTCTGCTTAATTCTCTAGTTTGCCCAAGTTTTGCTCAACAGATTTGCCAATACACCAAAGCCAGCAATCAAATGTCAGAGAACTCAACAATTTTCCCAGCAGTTACCTTATTAATTTCAAATTTAATGAGCAATACGGTCTCCATAAACTGTAAAGCTCTATATTATCACAGTATGTTAACAATCATCTAATTTCTGTCTATTTATAATAAGCAATTTAAGGATACACATTATAACATTACACTTATACACAAAAAAGTGAAAAATGAAAGCGAGGACTCCATTAAATGTCTTGTGCTATATAAAGGCACAAGTACAACATAAAGGCATAAAGTTCTGAGCAATTATTTTTTATTTTGGAATGTAATATATTCATAACCCAGTCAGACTAAGGGGAAATTAAGGCTACGAGAATATGACTCTTGATCTTGTGATTCTTATTAAAACAAACAACCTCATGCAAAATGCATCAGGCCTGTTTTAGTACATTATCAGACAGTCTGTATAATGCATGAACTCATAGATAATACACATCGCTTTCAGTAGTACAGTACTGGAATAGAGCACACATGACAAATTAAATTAATTCAGAAATCAAAAGGAAGCGGACTGCCACCAAAATTAGAACTAATGGAACAAATGTCTGTTTGTTTTAGGTGTGAAAGGAAGTGACATCAGCATGGTGATGGTGACATTTCCTGTCATAATGCAAGTCAATATATAGTATTGTGAGAAAGCACATTGTAATGGTGTCATAAAAATAAGAGTCATAACTGAAGGTGCTGTTATTGTTGGGTGACAAAGTGTTTCAGCAGTGTATAATATTTTCACACTTTTAAGTTTTTGCTTTTCTCACACAAAAATATAAGATTTAAATATAATTATAAATATATATAAATATGTGTACAGCTCAACAAATTAAATGACTTTCTGTTCATAGCTTTAAAGCTACAGTGCCCAATGCATTGAAAAGAATGACCAATATGTTTTCACAATTTCTCTTTTTGTGCTTCACAGACAAAAACAACAACAAAATGTTCACTTTTGTCTCTTTTCAAGTTTAAAGCACATACTGTACCAACCCATCAGAGCAGATTAAACACACTTGCATTTAAAACCATGGCAAATACAACGACAACTACATGCTTCTCCCATTTCCTGTCTTCTTAAGATTTATCAGAGACTAGTGCACCATCCTAATTTTCTCAAGGAAAGTATGTGCATGTGTAACCCTCACAAAACTTTATTGGGACAAGATGAACTGACGTGAACCAAAATCCTCAGTGCCTTTGACGGACCTCATCAGTTGACCTTCAAGGCCTGCATCCTGGTGTGGTGACTTTAAACCTGCCCTCTTGAAAAAGGGAGCCCGACTGAATCGTTGTGGCATCGAGCCACTGCTCGCTGGAGGACAAGGAGCAATTTTTCAGCAGCTCCGAACACTCTGTCTCCCTGCCCGCTGCCAGGGTCCCAAAAGGTCACCACGGCTGTAAAGACATTGTGCTTTAGACCGGCCACTGTGAATTGACTTTGATTCAGTTGGCCTGAAACCAATGAATGACGGAACTGGGGTCTCAAACTCTAATGCTTTTCTTCTTTGTTCACATGTATGGAGTGAAGATTCAACCATTTCTTTCTTGGGCGAGCAAAAAAAAAACATTGCTTTGTGTGAGAATAATGTGACAGGAACACCTAGATATATACATTTATGAACATGCACCTAGTCAGTTGAGATTTTACAGTAAAAACAAAGTGGCAAGTCCCAGTGTATGGAAATGAGCCTCTGTTATGAGCTGACGCTCAGAGCTAAATTGAAATGACATCTGTACTTCATTATAAATTATTTACCGTTCTTTGCCTTTAAAAAAGTTGCATGCACCCTTGGGGATGTATTAAAAATAATGATTATATTGCTCCAAGAAAACAAATGAGTCAACTCACAAATCTCACTGTCACTAAATTAAAAAAAATATTTTTCCTTCTTCTCCTTGGCTTTATATTTTGTGAATCATGTAAATACAGGAAATGTACCTGTTACCTATTCAAACAAAATAGAGGGTTGCTTACAATACTAAAAATAAGCTTACACTTTGTTATCTTTAGAGAAAAGCAATAATATAACTCCATACTAATGGACTAACAGAAAACAGTACAGTCGATTATTTTTCCTAGGTGCCTGTAAATCTTAAATTGCTAAGTGGCACATTCTTAATTCAGCAAATGTGTTACAGTGGTTCCATGTACAGTACTGTATGTGTGCAGAGTGAGAGGAGATAGCCAGCGGCATTGTGAATCGGGGTACAACTGTTCTCAGCATCAGCTGAGCACTCCTCAGGCTAGTACTGTCTTCACTTTGCCTCTGGGGAATTAATTTAGAGGTAAAAGTTAAGCTCCTAGGGCTGGAAAAGGACACAGATGACTAACTGACACGGTAGAGTGCCACTTATTTTAATACACCCTGTGGAAATAATGGATATCACATGCAAACATAAGAGAACAATGCAAATTTAAAATTCGCACAGCTGTTAATAGACCCAGGAGCTCTTGTCTCTCCCCGATTGTGTTCCACACGTGAGTGAATGCTATACACAAAAACATTTCACCCTCCTCCTAAAGGGACAGGCTGTGTCCCTCTAAAGCCCTGTGCCACCTTAAAGCACTGTGCTAAAATGTACAAATGGACACTTTAATTGTTAATTTGGAAAGTATTTATATGAGCATTTTTAGAAGATATTTCTCCCTTTTAAAATGTTTATCGCTGATATTAGTAAGTCAAAAAAGATTTTTAGTTTTTCAATTTGAGCAAATCAGTCACCAAATATAGAACATCTTAATACAGTTTAATAAATATTTATTTTTATTAAATAAACATCACAGTGTTGATTAAACATACAGTTTAAAAACAAAGCCTACTAAAACTTTTTTCCTGAAATCCCCTAAAATTCCTAAAATTCCAAAATCCGTGAAACTGTTTCACAGGAGGACAAAGACATGGTACCTGTGTCTGTAATGCATTAAATAAACCCGGGTTATCAGCAAAGATTTCCAGCTTTTTAGCTCAAATACTTTTGATATGATAAAACAACAATACAATATACAGCTACATCAATATCACTCATGGCAAACATCTTTAGCCTCCAACCACCCAGACTAATTTATCACACAGACTAATCACATTGTCCAGGTTACATAAAGCTCAAAACAATACATTTAACTATATTGGCCTGCCAGTATTGTGACACACTCAGATATCCAGCTCTGATTGATGTGGAAGGATAAATACAAGATCATTCAGCTGTAATGATGTTCATCCTGCATCCAAGTCCTTCTGCTAAATCAAACAAGAAAGTTTTTCTATTGTGTATCTGGAATGCATTCAAGCTCTTTGGATCTGCCAGGAAAAGAAGCCCATGTTTTTTTATCATTCTATTTTGATTTGGCATGACAATATGGTAATAAAAACACAGGGGGGTAGTGCATTCTGGGAAATTGACGACACATCATCTTCCTAATAACTGATCGAGTTCAATTTTTTCCATTGTGTTTAGCCAGAAGAGAAACAAACTAATTTCCCCTCCAACCACAAACAGACACTGTTGACAATGAGGTCAAAAGACTCAATTAACCCCCAAAGAAGTTGTATAGAGATGCATTGTGGGAATAGAGAACACAAATAAAACCCTGTAGATGACGATAGTAAATTGAGCTTTGTTGATGCTCTTATTTTTAAGAGATGCTATTCAAGGCAGGAGATGGAGCAAAATATAGCACACAAGGACATAATTGACGGGTTTTGATAAAGGACTCAAAAATCTCGATAAAGCTTTTGTGAAGTCGAAACACTTTTAGATTCACATGAAACAAGCTGCAAGCAACTAGATCATATTTCAGTGTTTCTGTCACACACACACACACACACACACACACACACACACACACACACACACACACACACACATAAACGCACCTTGCAAAACCATTAATTAAGCTGTCAGGTCAGAATGATTCAAAGAAACCTACTTTTTCTTCTTTGCCAGGCACATTTATAATTAACAGTAAAGAATATTTGGCAATAAATACTAAATTCTGATACTTCTGAAGGCTTATAATTTTGTACTATGAATCTACAGTAAAAAGAAATACTACAAAATCACTTCAAAATTACTGTACAGTCACAATCCATATTACTGTTACTATGGGCAATGTTGTGGGTTCTATATTATAAACCCATCTAGACAAGCTGAAGACCATCTTTACCATGTTTAACCCAAGGCAATGTAACCCAAGAACAACAAACTGGTTTAATCAGTTTTTTGTAAGTGTGAAGACACATCAAGGCCCAAGATGTCTTTAAAGTCAGCTTTAGGATGACACATCACAGTTTTAGGATGACACATCAGCTTTATAGCTTCTAAATATAACATCAGATCTGGAGAAGTGAAGCTGCAGTGATAGCCAAGATGTTCTGCTCTACTGTACTCATCCAAGAAACTCAAATTTTCCATGCTTCCTTTTCATTCTTATTCTCTCTTTTTATATGCACAAGCACCTTCCTAACTGCTGTCCCTGCATTTCTGATTGGTGAACAGCTTTCTATGGGGCAAATCAAGCTTTTGAGAGCCAGCAGGAGAGTTAGCGTCTAACTAAAATGACGCCACTCTGGCTACCTTTTATCCACACCCTCCAGATTGCTCGGAAGAGCATTTCTGTGTCAGTGTGCTGATAAAAGGCCTGGAACAGCTCCAAGAAACAAAAAAATCATGTGGACAATTGAAAGCTGATGAACAGAGAGGAACATGAGATGTGCCAGTGCCAGTGGCCACTGACACGTGTTATAGACACGACTACAAAAACAACTTCAAAAGGCTTTAACTAGATTGAAATGATTGTTCCGAAGTTTAAGTGGCTAGTTGAAAAGTGCTAACAATATGCTACAAAATAGCACTGATACGTTTAACCCCTAACATGGGGCAGGTTGTGTTACTGAACCACTATCTATTTTAATGGGTCAATATGATGGAAACTTTATTCTAATACAAGTTAATAGCAGACATATTGAAATGTAATTTGAAGTATTAGTTTCACCTCCTTTCATGCTTAGAGGACATCTTAATACATAGTGGTACAGCTTATACCAAGAAAGGGTTTCTTTTACCTCCTACTCAGTTTAAGAAGCATAAACAGCACCTTAAGGGTTAATCGTCCTGTCATGTCTGAAGTGAGTAGTTCTCTCTCTCTCTGCATCTGAAGCTTGTCGAAGCCAGTGATTGGACATTACAGAAGCGGGCGGCACAAGTCTGGCAGTCAGCCAGTGAGCAGACATCTGATCAATCATGATGTCTCATTACCCAGCATCCTTTGCTTCGGCGCAGCCTGTTGAGAGCAAGTATAGCTGGTTCATAGTGAAAACAGGCCTAAGTATCCACTCCCAGGTCACCTTGAATGAAACAGACATTAAAAAAAGAAAACTGACCTTCTCTCACTTTATCTGCAGCAGATAATTGGCACTATAATTGTCTATCACATCTGCGAAAGCGGACAATTCTAATTTACATAGGAAGTGACTTATGTGTTGGCCAGAGAACACAGATGGGGTTTCATGCACACATTTACTCTAAGCTAACCCCAATGGGTAATCACAGAGACTGTTGGAATTACTGGGCCAGAGGTAGCTGACCACTAATCCACCTCTGAACATGAGCCAAACAACTGTCAGAATGGGTATAGACAGCCAGCCTGTTTCAGCATAGTGTGCTGCTCACCGAAAGCTTTTAATGATAGTGGAGCATGCCTGTGTTTAGCTGTAGAAGTGGACAGATGCTTTGAATTTTAAAATGTACTTTTTTAGGAACTTTCTTCACAGTACACATCCACATCCATCTAATACACAAAACATCTATTAAAGCTAAGCTGCAAAACAGCGCACAGTATAAAAAAATAAGAACATTTCCATCATTTAACAACCAGTATGTGTTTTGACAAAAAGTATAGCTGATTTGTATAGTCACATTTTAAGACAGATGACAAAACATTTTTCTAAAAACACATTGTCTGCGGACTCCAAATTTGACATTTTCAGAACCAGAAAAGGGAGGTATTGTCTACAATTTTGCAGCAACATGAGTAGACTCGTCCTGAGCATGGATATAAAAACAAATGTTAGCTCTCAGGTGAAGAAATCTACAAAAATAGGGTGAAATCAAATATCTCAACACAGCATATGTGGTCTAATCGAACAATGATATAAATAAAATGTATGTATTCAAGATGTCGAGGAACACGAACACCATAAATGATAGAAGACTCATTCATTGTGTATACTGTATGTGGGTGGGTGTGGATAGAGGCACAAGTGCAATTGTGGGATTTTCTGAATGCACCAGTGTCCATTCATTCCTCCGGCTGTTTGAGTGTGACCTCCACTGCATACTACCAGGTCCATTAAATCCCTGACTGCTCAGTCTCCATCTGGCTTGTTAAAAGCTGAACATTCTCTACAGGAAGATAAAGTTGGATCCTGAAAGAACCCTGTACCTGTTCTCCATCAGCACCTTGAGATCCCGTGAATGTCAATATCTTGGTTATTAATAAAGCCATTAATGCTGCACTTCCTGTGTCTTTTCAGTCCAACCCAAAAACGCCTGTTTCAGAGGCAGTTTTTCTGCTGTTGAAATATATATGCATCTGTATTTTAGAACTAGTTTAAATGCATGTGTTTGGATCATCACCAGAGCCGTTAGAAACACTTGCAACAACATTCTAACATTCCCTCCAGCATCTTCTAATGATTTTTATAACCTTTTATTAAAGGCACTGATGAATCATTAAAAACAGTTTCTTTGAAGTAGTTTGTAATTAAGGGGTCTCTAAAATGATACTCTGACACCTGTGGAGTGAAAAACAAGGTAAGATAACTGATTTGATTCAGTGTTTGCACGACTGCAGAACATGCATTACAAAAATGGCATTAGTTTTAGCATGCAGACACTCCAGGAATACCTGTTGGAGTAGATAAGCAATTAAATAGCCATAGAAGCGACCATTTTAGTGCTGGCAAGCATGCAGTGGTAGACCAGACAGATTAGTTTACATACAACACACAGGGGTATTCCTCAGACAAGCAGGTGTTTGCATTCTGCACAGCAAAACACGCATGAAATCTGATATTCACAAACCCAATTCAAGCCACATAAATGGTTTGAAACCCAGTTCACACTGATGTATAAAAAATGATTCTGAACAGTCAGATTTCATGTAGTCATTATTCAGGACACAACGTGCAACATCACACACAAAGCAGTTACATAATTCAGATCTATATGCAGTGTGACCAAAGCGACACTATATGAGTGTCATCATCAGTTACAGGAATGACCTGTTAATGTTAGACGTGCCCTTGAGATTGACAGTTGAAGGCAACAACAGTACAGCAGCCTCTATGATGCAACAACAGAATCGTATTGTCTGAAGTTTGGTTCCTCATGCGACATGCAACAGCAGCATGAGATGAATTCCAACAGCCCAAGTGTTCCTGTATGACGGAATCAAACCCCTCAGATCAATTATAAATGTGCAGGCTGGCTGGGTGTCTGCAGCTGAGACGTGATTTGGCACCATAATCTTTTCTGCCTTGTCCAGATTCTGGCCTCACGCAGAATGTTGTCTCCTAAACAAGGAGAACGCCGCTGTAATCTTGGGAGGACAAAAATTCCCCCATCAGCAACTGACATTTCCGCTCTTCAAATTCCATCATGCATGCAAATGAGCTGCCAGAATGCGGGCGAATCTGTGTAAATTCAAATTGTGTCCTTTAAAAGGGCACGTCCACTTTTAAAACACAGTTCTGCACCGGGTTGAATCGATATGTACCTTGTTATTGATGGTAAATCGATAACTGAGGCGACAAACAAACAGCTGAAATAAAATGTATCTTGTGCTGGCAATAATACAGATAATTCAACATACTCACACACACTTATACACACAGAAACACACACAAATTGTGTGTGTGTGTGTTTCTGTGTGTATAAGTACAGGCATGATAGTTACAGAAAGTTACAAAAATACTATACTATACTACTATTTTAAACTAACACCTGTACTTTGTTGTTCTGGTTATAATTTAAGATCTGCCCTTGCAAAGCTCTCCCCCCAGTTCAATACTGTGCAACTCTAGCTCTGCGTGTGACATTCAACCTGCCAATTCCTGCTGCTCACTGAACATCTCAAATTCTGAGCAAATTAATCATTTTATCTAAAACTGGCTAAAGCAGGTGGCTTCCTCCACTCGACTCTGTGACTGACAGGATGAACATGAGCTCCGCTGAGAGATGGAAACTCAGATTCTGTGCGGTCAGCAGGAGCGAGGGATTAGAAGTGAAGTGCTTGCTGAGAAGTGGAGGAGAGAAAGCACAGATGCCTTCCTTCAAGTTTACACGAAGCTCGTCCCATGACCTCTGCTCACACGTGGAAGTCAATGTGCCTCTGAAGTGTCATGATGTCTCAAAACCTACCAGCAAATGTGCCACAGCAGTGAACTGAAAAACAGCTCACTGTTAGATGAGGTAAGAGAGGGAGACAATGAGAGACTGATGGAGGAAAAAAACAGGAACTGTAGTGTATAGAGACTGACTGATTAATTTTAAAGTACTGATACTTTCATATTCAAAATATCATAATATTTGAAAGATTTTTTTCTTGAAAGCAGAAAATGGTTTAGAATTGTGAAAGTAAATGTTATGTTTACCATATGCTTTGTAGTGAAACATTTAAGTCAGGAAATGTGTCACCACACAAGTTGAAAGTGCTAGTGGACAGAGCTTATTTACAGCATTCAAATGGAGAGAGAGAGAGACAGAAAGAGAGGGAGAGAGAGAGAGAGGGGGTG
>JBAJNP010006238.1:0-26166 GCA_036877545.1 Yasuhikotakia modesta | reverse complement strand
CTGATTTCAGTAAAGTGTGCCTTCTGTCTTCCTTACTGTTCTCACTTTAAGTGACAAATGCTTCACTTTCGTTTGACCTTAAGGTAAATAATGATGAACTGGGAATCCACCGCGTGTTTTGAGAGAGCCCTGGGGTCGCAGTCGTTGGAAATGAACATCATAATTCTTTACAAGACCTCCTAATGCGAAGGGCCTGAAAAGTAGCACATCCAGTCGAGAAACGTCACTGCTAGTGTCAGACTGACGTTATTCTACAGCTCAGGCACAAGATATCAGACACACATTTACTGCCAGTCCGCCCCATTACAACTACAGAAAATCCCTCCTAAGGCTGCTTGTTAACGAGAGCACCCGCACCCATGTGTTATTTAAAGCATAATGTGTTAGTGTTTTCCCACATCAAATGTGACTTGTGATTAACAGAACACTTGTTTCACAGCTTGAGAGCCCCCTGAGTCTAACAATGTTAAATGAGCTTCAAGCGTGGCATTTTATCCAGTTTCCAAAGTAATCCATCAACGTGAAAATGATTCTGCTGCATCTACAACAATTTCACTTTCAGTTACTGGTAACAAACTGTTATTCATACGGTGGTCCAAATTCTGCTAATCCATTTTGTTTTGGTAATGTTTAGGTGAAGTAAATCTGTTTAAAAATGTGATGTGTAAACTAACCCAACAAACTTCTGATCTTGCTGTTGCCCTCATACAGAAAACATAAACACAACTGCTACTGTACTCAAGAGATCCTCAGTGGTCTTCGACAGCCTGTCGGTGTGGTGCATTGTGGGGATGGATCACAGCGTCTCTTCATTTTGGAGAAGGAAGGCTTCGTCCGAATCCTAACACATGACATGGAGCTCCTGAAAGAACCGTTCCTGGACATACATAAGCTGGTTCAAAGTGGTTTAAAGGTAAGAGACACTTAGTGGTTGTCCTTGCTAGCATAGTTAACAGAGTCAATAATATCTGTTTGTTCTTTGTTGCAACATACAGCTTATTCACTATTTTGCACATACATATAATGATATGATTAAATTGTGCTGTGTTTGATATTATACAGTACAATGCATTGAATTCAATTCAAGTGTTTATATTATGCAATATTTATACCATAGATTGTAGATTTCAAGTAGAAATTTATAGAAATTTATTTATACCATAGATTCTTAGATTTCGTAGATTTCAAGTCACATAGTGTTTGTAACAGTGTGTCTTATTCTTTCATCATGGTCACTGGAACGCATGACTTAGACCACTATCCAGGCCCGACACTATAACTCTCACTATAACTGCAGTTTTACTCGAAGCAGAAAGCAGTGGGCATATCTGTGCTTCTGAGGAGGAAACAGCCTCTGTTTGATATTCATACGGACAGATCTTCCACCATCAGGAAAGAGGCCTGTTTTACATAATTCAGAAAGCCTTGCTGAAACCTGAAGGATCTGTTGTTCATCAGTTTGGTTTGGCACCTTCTTAGATGAAAGCTGAGGTGGGAAAATAAAGCCCCCTACAGCATTAAATCTTAAGGAAGCGCAACTAGCAACTTCTTATTTGCATTTTCCTTTTCCTCCCACCACAAGTCAAAACCCGAATGGATGGCAATGCCGAAACCAGAAATAGTGTTGGCACCAACAATTATATTATTGTACAAATATGTCCTATATGTGGGTTTCTATGTGTGTGGTTTGCTTGCTGTCAGTCTGAGTGCCAGCAGGGGAAACCTTGTGTTTCGGTGCTGAGGATCAGTGAGAAAGGCTGAAATGTTGCCAGCCGTAGCATTCGCTTACATGCATGTCTGTCAGAAGTAGTTATGGTGTGTGTCACAACAGATGATTATCTGCCCCCACAAGAACGGAGGCATTCTGTAATTCGAGAACATTTAGTTTAGGAAGTGTCCGGAGATGGAGGAAGAGACTTGTTTTTTGACAGGAAGTTTATGTATACTGCATACCTCTCATTGCTTCACTTTAAAAAGGGAGAAAGAGCAATTATGGAGTCAACATGCAACAGCCCCACAGGAAGGGCCCCCAGTGTGCCTTATCATCATTAAACATAATTGGTTGTGGATGAAACAATCATTATGACAATTAGAATAAGCTTAAGCTCTGGCAAGAACGTCCCAAGAGTGCTATTCTGTCAAGTTTGGCCGTTATCATTCCATGCCGGCCATGTTTACTCAGAGCATCAACAGGACATGTACCCTTTGTTCCCGTGGAAGGCCTTGAGGCCTCCTGAGACCCGACTTGGCCATGAAGGGGGAAGATAGTGTTTTATCATGACTTTGATTCTAATGTTTTGTATTTCCTTTAAGCTGTATTCCCTCACTGCCAATTAAGCCACACTGCTTGAAAACAATGCTGCGTCTGCTTGAGGGAGTCTCCCAGAGCACTGTGGGTGTTCTCTAATGAAACCATACCTCCTTGCTCACCACCCCAACACACGCACACACACACACACACATACATACCGTGTGACATTATCAAATATTCTTTGTGACATATTTTCCTTAGCTTCCTGCCAGGAGTCTTGTAGTATGAAACTCAAATACACGTTCTCCCTCCTCAGCTCATCATCTCCACTCATCCGTGTTCACCAGTTCTGGAAGGAAGAGTTCTTCTCAAGTTTTCTTCTTTCTTTCAACCCTCAACCTTCTAACCTTTAAAGCTACTTCTCTTACCACAGGTGTCACAATTTTGAATGTAACGTCACTCCTTGTTGTTTTTGGCCCAGTGGAGAAGGTTTGGCTTTTGATGCATACATCAATGAAGCTTAGCTCTCACAAGGTGGATGATGTGGAATCATCATGTTATATTGCGGTTCTGTTTGATTTATACACTTTCACATCAGTAGCTGGTCTTCAATCTCAATGTCACAGCAGCTCCCCTTCTATGTATTGTTTTCAACAAAGTGAGAGCACTTTCAATAGAGATATTTGCATGGGTAACTGCCAGTTAACTATTTTGGGATGTTTTGTGGCAAATATGTTCCATATGCCAACAAGAAGTCTGGAGCATTCAGTGACAAATAAAATCTTCATGTGTAGGATTTCAGCACCTGAATGTGTTTATCTTATAAACTATTTGTGTCAGAGAGACAGATTAAAAATTGAGTTCTGATTCAATCCATGTTGATCTAATGTTACACAAGTATGGCATTGCAGTGTTGTTGTCCTTGCTAGACATAGCAAAGAAGACATCTGCACGCAATGTGAGCGCAGTTCTATTGTTGTGTATCAGCTAACTCAAGGAGGTCCAGCTGCAAAACACTATTTCTTGCTGAAACAAATAGATCACAGCACGCTGTGCATTCTGTCACTTGACACGTACAGCTGTCGAGCTCTTTCAGTTGGATGAGCAGGAAAGCTCTCAACTCTGTCAGAAAATAAGTGTTCTAGCTTTGACAAATGGACCTTTCCTCTCTTCTCCTTTGACTCTTTCAACAGCTCTGTTTAAGGAACAGCCACTCCTTTGCTGTCATCTAATATAGCTTCCTCTGTGCTGTAGTGAGTTGGCCAAGGTTTTGACTTTGGGAGCACCTGTGATGAAGCCATTCAGATGATTTGTGGATTGCTCCAGAGAGTCGTGGCTGTAATGAGTGAATGTTATCCTACGATTCGATCTGCTCTTTTTACTGCTTGAAAGTGAGCGATCCTCACAGGATTAATGCATGTTAACAGGTGGAGGAGGGGAGTATGACTTGCGTCTTGGGATTCATTGTGTTGAACTAAATGGGGCGGTGAATTACTGCGAACATTTCAGATTGGCTTTGAGGTAGGCATGCATTGTTTATCTCCAATCAGCTTGAGCGGAATGCCTTTTTATGTGGGATTGCCTGAGCCAATAAGGATCAAAAGGTGCTCAGAAACAATGTTCAGGCCAGGCCATGCATCAAGCCCTGAAAGACAAGCAGCTGCTGATGGGGCAGGGGGCAGATGCGCTCCCTGTTCCTGTCTTTGAATACATATGATCCTAATCTATTTTCACTAACATTCTTACCAAGACGATGTTACAACTTAATCTGTCTCTGGTTTTCTCAGAGTAAGGGGACAATCAAAACAACAGGCAATGCTTTGAGGAATGTGAGGAATAACTTAGCATAGAAGCACATGGCTTTAGACCAGCGAGATGAACTTTTCATATTGACATCAGTATGCACCAAAAATGCTTGAAGGGAAATTCTAACATAATTCTCTTGACTGCTAAAAGCATGAGCTGGGTAGGGCTCACTGCTGTGGAGCAACACATAATAGCACTCTATTCTACAGCACAAGTACTATGATGGATGGAGGAAGGCTATCATGAAGTTTGTCTTTTCTTAATTACTTCATGTTTTTTGTAGCACCCAGAGGAATGGGCTTAGAAAAACAGAGTTTGCTTCATGCAGCCCTGTATTGCTTCAGGGGTGTGCCTTCTTGCTGAAGGAATGATCATTAGCGAAAGCTAATATTTCAGTTCATTTACAGTTGTTCCTTGGTGGTCCTTGGCTTGAGATCATATGATGCTGTGGAATTTTTAACTTGACCTGCTCCCTCTGTGTTTGTTTTGGGATTCAGGTCAGAGCATCAGGAGTCCAACATTTGGATCAAGTGTTTGGAAGGAGTTCAAGGAAAGAAAGAACTATTATATGAATTCATATTGAATACTCAGAGCAAGGAAAAATTATTCTGTTGTTCATTTGCTGAGTTAATTCTGTTGTTAAAGCTGAACTGATTTGTGTTTGACTAATTCAGAATGGACATTTAATGGGTACCACGACGTTTTGCATGTGTGATCTTGGCATATGGGTCACTGTTTAGCTGTGTAACTTTCCCAACTTTGACGTTTGTGGTCTGCTCAAAAGGTGCTATTATTTGTGTTCCTAAATATCCAGTCAGACCCCTCCAGGGCATTCCGAAGATGGAGGACTAGCACTTGTAGACAATCCAAATTGGATTACTTCAGCACGGCCCAACAGAGCTGCTCTGACCAATTTATGATCTGTGTGTTTTGGCGGGTTGTGTGAGTTGAACCACACAGTTAACTTGAGAAACCCACAGAACACCACTATTCGCTAAATTCCTGTGAGATATCAGAAAGGAATGTATGTTTACTTTTTTTGACAACCACTATCACTTAATTGCTGGTGTGCATGCTTTAATTAAACTGCCTTTATGTCTTATTCCACAGAATTAAATCATAATTCTTTTATAAGGAACCTTATAAGGCCTCAAACCCATTTGTTTGTTTGCTTTTTACTAAGTTAATTTAAGCACAGAGCATGCGCTTGGCAATCTGTTCATTCATTAAATACTTTGTTAACCAGAAGGAAAACCAGGTTGGAAAAATGAAAGAAATTAACTCCCTTCATTATTACTTTCCCCTGGAACTGAACCGATATAGCCGCTTATTACAACAGGCTATGATGAGTGGACCACCAGAGTAGTGACAACTAACGTAGTAGCCTCAGGGATGAGAGGTTTTACCTATTACACAAGCAATTTCAATGTTTTCTAACATGTTGCCAAGACAGTGGGAGCTGGCAGTTCAATCCTTGTTTCGATTTTTTTTTTCTATTCATTCCTTTTTTGCCTCCCTCAAATTTTGCACGGATTTAAAAATAAAAGAGAGCGAGAGAGAGAGATGGAAAAAGGGTGGGGGGGGGCGCTGAAGGATTCCTGGACTTTTGTGCTCTCTATGAACTGCGAGCGAGCTAATGAATTGTTTCAGCCACTCAGCACCGCATTCACGGATATCCCCCAAAGATTACACACACAAATCACTTACACAATGGAGGCCGTAAGGAGGCCCTGGGCATCCCAGAAAAACTGGGCCCCAAATACAAGTGCCTATAACCAAGACAGGGTGAGTGAAAAGGTGGGTGTGGATGGGGGCTTTGCTTGAAGTCAAATGTTTTATAATCGTTTGTAATGCAGTAGTCAAGGAGAGGGGAGGTAGAAAAAAAGCAAGGAGGCCAGAGGGCATGTGGTAACTGGCCCCATATAGAGAGACACTGAGATAGAAAAAGAAAGAGAGAAATGGGGACTTGGCGAGGCCTGTCTTTAACTTTATGCAGCCCAGCCCAATCAAAAACAGGGACATAATTAACTTCTAGATTCTTTGTGCTTCCCATCTGACTTGTAGGGCGGAGATGAAAGGGGCTTGCTAAGCCTTGCATTCCACCCCAATTATAAGAAAAATGGAAAGCTCTATGTCTCCTACACGACCAACCAGGAGCGTTGGGCTATCGGACCACACGACCACATTCTCCGTGTGGTGGAGTACACAGTGTCCAGGTAAAAGACCAGCAACATAACACTTGTGCCTTAACTTGATGAAACTAAATAAAACAGAAATTAACAAAGTTCCTTTAAAAATATTACAATACAATTGTAAAATGAGATTTAAAAGTGGTCACAACAGAATAAAAAAATACACATATTTGGACCCCCAACACCAACATGTAGGGTTGCAGCCCTGTGGATTAAATATTATCCATGGACATGCATACACATTATTATTATTATTATTATTATTTTTGTTGTAAAATGTTTTGTCATTATTTTATCAAAGAGAAACAATCTGCAGGCAGTAATGAAGGATAAATGAATAGATCAGAGTGGTAGCTTATATTTGTTTTTATTGTTAAAATATTTTGTACATTTAAATTTCCGGTTTTAGGAAAAATCCCAACCAGGTGGACACAAGGACTACGCGTGTATTAATGGAAGTAGCTGAGCTCCACAGAAAACATCTGGGAGGGCAACTCCTCTTTGGCCCGGATGGCCTTCTGCACATCTTTTTGGGTGATGGCATGATCACGTTGGACGATATGGAGGAGATGGATGGTCTGAGGTAGAGTATTAAACACTAAAACTTTATTGAAGGTAGAAAGCACTATATATAGGGGGGTTCAACACGATCAACAATTTGGGAGACTTGCTGTACTGTACTGTACTTAAAACATATTAAATATATATTTTTGTAGTTAGGTATGCAATATATCTGCATTCTATCAAAAGTCTATTTAACTATATAACAAAGGCACATTTTAACCTTTGTTAAAGTTGAATAATGAAACCTTTGTGAAAAGTTGAACAATGTTTCTAGATCAAGGGTATTTTTTAGACATGGCAGGTCAGTGCCAGTCATTTTAAGTGTTAAAAGCTTAAAAATTGATGCGTTCTGTTCTGACTTAACTTGCACCATAAAATTAAAATTTTTGAGTCTGATGAATGTGTCTGATGAATTGCTTTAGTTTTAAGGTGGAATGTTTAATGGAATGTTACTGTGTCTCAGTGATTTCACAGGATCCATTCTCAGGGTGGATGTGGATACAGACTGTTGCAACACTCCCTACTCTATACCCAGAAATAACCCTTATTTCAACAGCACCAACCAGCCACCAGAAATATTTGCCCATGGACTGCATGATCCAGGGAGGTAGGGTGAACAATTTCTTAATTTTTTTTCCCTCAAAGTATGCATCTAAAATATTAAATTCCCACCCAATTTTCCCAATTTGTCATTGCCATTTCAAGTCACCAGACACTTCCTGTTGACTTCCAGGTGTGCAGTAGATAAGCTCCGCATGGATATCAATGGAAGTCTGGTGATCCTTTGCACGGATACTGTCGGCAAAAATACAACAACAGGCAGGATACTACAGGTCATTAAAGGGAAAGACTACGGTATGTGTGTTAGAGGTGATTGGTTACTCAAAACATGATGAATTACTGCATAAGTAGAAATTCTGTTAAACAAGCCAAGTGGTTGTTCCAGCCAGGCAACCACTCAAGAAGTTCAGAAGTTCTTGTATTGCATTTCTCAAAGCATAAATTATTGTCTCAATCTGCGTGGCTATGAAGTAATGTTGAGTTTTTTTTGCTGAGAACATAATGTCTGAGGTAGGGTTTCCAATAAATGATTTCAAACTTTCTTGAGAAACATATTAACACTGTATTAAGGAATATAAAAAAAAATTTATGACGCTTTTTCATAAAGTGGGAATGTTGTGTTCCTGTAGCTAAATTTGCAGAGCATCACTTTAGCAGTGCAAAGGTTGTGGGTTCAACACCCATACTGATTAATTGTATACCTTGAATGCACTGTTAGTAATTTTGGATGAATGCATCTGTCAGATGTATAAATGTAAATGAGAACATACTCAGAATTTTAATTTTTATTATTTTTATTCTTGGTGGAACTGCCTGGGGCAATTTAATTTATCACTGTCCAAGTATATATATTTATATACCGAGTATTTATATGATCATTTAGTACATTGTTGAAACACAAAACGACCACCATGGCAGTCCGCCTCTCAGCGGTGACGACTGAAACCAAAATCAGTACCAGAAGTTAATATATATACTTTTCTATGGTCTTAGTAATAAATCAGTTTCCTTGTACATATTGGCAGCAAACAAAGATGGCCCCCTCCCAACCAGTGTATTTAAGCTCCAAAAAGATTGTGCGCCAAATTACCCCAAACACCAGGCCGTTTACGATGTTAAACCTACACCACCGTGAATGAGTTAATCACGTTTTATATGGGGCTCTGGCTTTAACATTATAATACTCGCTGTTCCCTAAGCTGCTGTAATCTTTGTAGACATACAAACTTACACAAATTTACACAAACACTCAGTAGTAATTGTTGGATTACCTCACCTCTCTCAGTTTCACACTTGTCCTTTCTTTACTCTATTTGAGCTATAATGTGAGCATAACAGAGCTTAAACTCAGTGCTAATGGGGACATTAGCCAAACGAACAGTCTTCCATATCAAGTGTACAGTGTTTTTATTACCGTCTGGGGAAAGCTAATTAAAATCACCATGTGTGAAGAGCTAATGGTCTCTTGACAGATTGTGGTAAGCATGGGTATTCCTTACACAAACACAGAAAACTATTATAAAGATAAATCACCTCTGGTCATTGTACCCTACACATGTACACATGTAAGAAGGTCACTGAGGTGATGAATCTGTTTACAGACATTTACTTTATTCAACATGTAAAGAAATGATGATTTTATCTGAAAACCAAATTCTTTATTCTTCTCTCTTTTTAATTTACATTATGTAATGGTAATGGTGGTTATTCATAATTTCAAATTAATATCAATAACCAAATCATTTTGTTGTTGTTTGATCATAGAAAACGAACCATCTTTGTTTGACTTGGGTTCGAATGGAGGTGCCACTCCAGTCGGTGGTTTCATCTACAGGGGATGTCAGTCAAGGCGGCTCTATGGAAGTTATGTATTTGGAGACAAAAATGGGTACGCTTTACACCATTTCATGACCATAATATTTTATAATAGCATAAAATTTGTGGTATTATAATTATTTAAAAACCTATTAAATGTCCTGCACTGTTTAATAGCTTTAGTTAAATGGTTTATAAGAAAAATTAAAATCTGATATTTAGCTTCCATTTAACTGGCATTTGATTGAGGATTAGTTGTAATGTAAATGGAAACTTTCCTTTGTTTTAACTATGCCAAAACACACTTACCATACACCACAATTAGAGGGAGAAAAAGCTTTACAGAGTAAATTAAGGGCAGATTTTCTGTCAGGTCAGTTAGCCACCAGTATGTGTTTTTCACACTTTGTGCAGGTTTGAAAATCATCCCCTTTACTCTCAGTTTGCCTTTATTAACAATAAGAGATAAACTGTGGAAAACTGTGAGAATTGTTCCTGTAAAACCAAATATTTAAACTGTCCACTTTGTTTTAACATGAAGTTTTGTTTTAACATGAAGAGGAAACATATAAAACAAAGAAATCGTCACTGATCAATAAAATTATCCCTTATCTGTTTCAGGAACTTCAGAATACTTCAGAGACCTTCAGAAGACAGGTCATGGCAAGAGAAGCCTCTTTGTCTCGGTAGCAGCAGCTCTTGTGGTTCCTCGCTGGTAGGCCACATATTGGGGTTTGGTGAAGATGAATTAGGTTAGTGAGTTCTCAGCAAATTTTGTGAAGGTTTATTGTTTGGTCATAGTTTGTTTAAAAAATAATGTATGCAGAAGCATTTCTTTAAAAATTTGGCATGAGAAACGTAAGAATGTTTGGTTTAGCCAAGGTCTGATGTTGAAATGCTTATTTTAAATATACTGTGCAGTGATGTAATGATGTAAAAAGACAAACAAAAATCAAACAGAAAAGTTCAACGGGGTCGGCATTGAAAATAAATCCCTTTACATCCCAACAGATTTTCTTCTTTCTCTTGCAACTGACTGAAAATCAAAAGTCATCATTTGTCAGCCACTGGGGTTTATAGCTGCAATCGCCTCGGTTTTCCTACCCGCACATTAAACATTGTTAACAATTGAGTCTTTGTTTCACTTGTCTGGTTGTGTTCATTTATTTAAACATCATGCCAACCCCTTTTACATGGCAGAAACAGCAAAGCAACGTTATGCCCACTCAATGCTATGTTGTAATCTGTGCCACCATGTAATATCCCCACAGCTCAGTACATCACAGGGAACATAAACTCTCGAATCCAAACACGAGGTCAAGTGAGACAGAGAATAAATCTTGCACTGTGCCAAGATCGGGTCTCTGTGTGGAGAGATAGCATTTGTTGCTGATTTGAAAGAGGGATTCATTGGAAGGCTGCAATAGAGACCCACATGGCAGTTTTCTGACACATGTTTACAATCTGCACACAGTACCGCAAGCTTGCTCCTCATTAAATTACTTGCATGAGGATTTAATGATCCCCTTATGAAACTCTCATGCACCAGCGTCAAGTGCAGCAAAAAGGAAAGTGAGATATGATAAATGAAGACTTGCATGTTTTTTTTCTCTGCAGGTGAAGTCTACATTCTCGCCTCCAGCAAAAGCATGGCAATGCAGTCAAACAGTGGAAGGCTGTACAAGTTGGTGGACCCCAAGAGGTACTTTGAGTTATATACAGATCAACATGTTGTATACAACTGGATTTGTGTAACAATCTTCTTGTCTCTCTGTAGTTTGGTTTTCTTTGCTCTTCTCATGTGAAATGTATGATGTTACCGCTAAGCAATGCTAATATTGAAACTCACATAATTAATTCCATTGTTATTCCGCTTTACGAAACCCCCCGGTGATCGCCTAACGTGCTATGGCTGGAACATCTGCGGTCAGTTCATACCACAAAAGAGAAGATGTTCTCCAAGAATCTAAGCTAGGATGTAGTTTTTTGAATCTTTTTTCCTCACATACATGCACAGGGACTTTGGCTGACTTAAACAAGTCGTCACACAACTGCCGGTTCAAGCCAACACAAACCTCAGCTATAATTGGAGACCATTCCCAAATGTTAGTATAATGTGTTTCTAACACCAACACAGTAAAGGTGTCTCAGATAGCGCCGGTTAACTAGGGAGCCTGTGTGGTCGGTTGCGTGTTTTCCTTGCTTTGACGGGACTTGCGCACCTGTCTTCAACAATGGAAATGTTTTCCTGCAAACCCTGAGTGCATTCATATGTCACTGAATCTGCGGCGAAGCAGAGTTTATCCAACTGACATATAAGTGCACGTGTTCATAGAGTTCACAGAGAGAAATTTAACACACATGAATAAGGTCGGCTAAAGGATTTAATTATTTATGGATGCCTGTGAGCCTGTTTCAGTATGGCGTAATTGAACCCGTGTGTCTCGCATCGGTTAAAGCCACTTTACGACAGATCTTAAAAATATGTAATTTTCACCAAGCCAAGTACATATGAAAAACATATCGCCTATTAGAAATGAGCTTATGAATTCCCACATAACAAATTTTTAATGGATGAAATATATCATTTCCAGAGCGAAAAGACATTACAATAGGTACAGGCGAGCAGATCTGTCAAGTCTCTAATTCAAACCAATCGCTCATGAAACTTGTTTTTGTTCTTTCTTCACCATTCAAAGTACTTTTATTGGAAGTTCTCAACCCAAGGAACTATATAAATTACCCCCAATTATCAGGTGATATGATTTGTAACTGTTACAATCTCACTTAGCACCAGTAATTTACAGTTTCTAAATTTTACTATTTTTAATTGTAGCAAAAATACGTTCTTAAGTCATTAAGTTCTGAACCCAATCTTTAACTATACTGAAAATTTGTTGTGTATGTGTAGTCTTAGATATGTGTAGTCCATATTTTAATGTTTGTAGATGAACCTTGTAGTTTGTGGAGACAAGTGTACAAACAGTATCCCAGTGATTAAATGTCCCTTTTGGTCACCTCAGTTATCAGGAAGTGGAAGCCACCCAGAAACTGGCTCACAAAACCCTCCAGACAAACAAGGAAGATTGTTACAGAGTTAGCTGGTGTTTAGCATCTGAGGTACAACCAGTCAATTGTTAGATAACAGCTCTTCATAACACTGACTGGTATAGGGGACCACGAGACAGCATGTCTGAAGTTTGCCTTGTAAAAACATAGTAGTGACCCTGTTGCAATGCTGGAAAAATGTGGTCAGATAAGACCAAGATTCAAAGCAACATGTGTGGCACAAATCTAACGCTGCCCACATCTATGCCTACAATATACCTGCAGTAAAACGGCCTATGAAGCGTCATGCTGGAAAGGGTGTTTCCTATCAGCAATGGCTTGGTAACTTGTTAAACTACAAAGCAATAACATGGATCAGTATGTAAAAACATTTGGAAACAAGATAAAGGGCATACCGTTTGGTCAAAGTCCTGCAGTGTTTTAAAATTCTGGCAGATCTAGTATAGCTCATAGTTACCCCAAAAATATATGTTTGTCATTACTGCAACAGGTGACATTTTTAAATATTCAAATATGAGGACTGACTGATACTGAAAACAGCATATTTGGATATTTTTACTTTACTGTCACAGTTGTGTAGCTTTGAAATTAAAATACCACAAAGAACAGTATTTAAATATGGGCTTTGAAGCACAGTTAGAATTGAGACAGAATTGGTTTCAAAGAGTTTGAATACTTTTGCAAGGCACTATATACCCAGGTGACGACAGTGCCACCCAAGTCTAATGCTATTAATTACCACAGATGTTTCCATGAGTCTGCTAAACAAGGCCCCTCAAACTCCCTTTATTTATGTTTTCTGGCATTGCTGCTTTTTTCCAAAGAACAATTCTTTCCAACATTGATTGGAGTTGTTTAGTCTGTCAGATCTGCGGTGTTGGGTTCAGTGTTTTACACATCCTGTCAGTTTTTGTGATCTAATTACCAAATAAAGGAGGTGATATGACAATTTTGAGTTGACTAGCGCTGTCAAGTAGGGTGGTCCGACATTTACAACGTTCCTGCACCTAAGGTTTGTAGTATTTGTGATGGCTCTTGTGTTCTGGCTGGGGTTGAGAACTTCAAAATACCCACTCTGTGTTTTGATTTTGATCTAGCACATTCTGTTTTTGGGCTGTAGAATTGTTGGGTGGAGGAGAGAGCAGATCGTATTATGTCACCTCAGATGTTTGAGATGTTGCGGTAAACACATCTGACCAGGGTGACTGCGCCCATCCGTGGCTGTTTATCAATCCTCTAACACAGAATAATAAATAACCCACCACACACTGAAATGTATACACGTCTGTGTCCAGTGTGGACAATGGAGAGGCTGTAGCATTGTTTATTGGCTAGTAACAGTCAATGAAAGATGATTTTGATGATTTTGAAAAACTATTTGATGAAAAAGAACTTTGTGTCAGTCAGAATCCCTGTCATATGAAACTGACACATCTTAAACTGGTCCAGTGTAAATATTTTCTGGACTGTAACAAAGCAATATTAAAATGTAATAGATCTCATTTGGCAAGAGTCATAGTGGATGTCATATTTAATATTTTGCAAATGAACGATTCTGTGAGAGATAGGCAGTTAACCATTAGGTTGTCCTGTCTTAAGGTCCTGTGTGAGCCTATGTTTTTGTAAAAGCAGCATACAATTTTTATATTGCAAATATAAATAGAATTTTATGAATGGGTTTAGAAAATTTGTCCAGGCCAATATACCAGACACTTTGGCGATTACAAGACCAAATAATCTGAGCTATGCTATCCACTTTTATATTATTGCTCTGTACAGTATCAATATTTAATTGAAACATAACTGAGAACTCATGAGCTATGAAGAGCAACTACTGAGCAATGGATTGTTCGTCTGGGTACATCTGGGTAAAGTGCTCAGATTCTCTGGTTGCACAGTCCCTATCTCTCACCCAAAGGCTCCTTTATTTCACAGTCTGTCCTAAATCTCTCCCACTCTCACTTGTGTTCCTCCCCTTGACAAAGCCCTTTAGGGATCATACTGAATAGCCTACAGCTACAATACACAGTAAATTTTTTGATACAATGTAACCACAAAGAGGTGCTAACAAAAGGGAGAGATGACAAAAACACAGAGGAGTCACACAGAGTGCCTTGAAGCTGTTTTTGGTATGTTCGTTGAACACCCTTTAGCTTCTCTCTCTCCTCTGAGCACTCTTTCTTCCATCAAATAACTCAGCTGTTACTATCAATGAGTTAAACCAAGAGATTTTAGCTGTCTCTATAAGAAAAGCTGTCAGGCAATTAAATCATTACCCATTACTTTGTGTGGTAACTGTGGAACATCTATGAGTCATAGAGTTCTTCATTTCCTCTGCTTTGAGTGTTTGTTCATATGTAGTATATAATTATATATTATATAATTTGTATCAGAAACAGCACTCTCAGCTTCATTTAACATATTTTACTATTTTTAAATCCTGCTCACAGAATTCAGCAGATGTAAAATAATGATATTAACTAAAACATGTGAGATGCATATGTGAGGCCAGTTTCTTTACTGCTTGTGGGCATCGCATCCACGCTAAACAAGCCTTTCCCATTATTATTCGTCTCTTTAATTCCTCAGTTCCATCACAAGATTTGTTCAGCCTAGGTAGATGATGCAGAATACTGAGGCAAACTAAGATTAGAAAAGGAATATTATGTTAAATGATTCTTTGGTCAACAGACTGGGTAGCATTTAGCGTCCCAGAAATGGGGAACCTACAAGATGGTCTTGAACTAATAAGCTGGGGCGTCCTTTTAATTTATCAGTCTGTGTTTTATGCAAGTAGCCACACAGAGTTGATATATTCCCACAGTGCCTGTTGACCCAGCTGTCTTTGTCAAGTGCCACGGCAGCAGGTGCTGTTTTCATGGCCACCCTGCCAGTAATGCAAACTGTTTAGTAGCACCGCTGACCCCAGCGTCATTAACAGTGTTAGCCCAATCCTCTGGGGAGCGTCTCTTTCCCTCCTTCCCTTTCTTTCAATTGCGCTATCCATCTCTGTTTCTTTCTCTCCCTCATCTTTGCTGCCTATTTTTTTTTTAACAACGCAACAGCCTGTCACAACAACACAAAAAACAAAGTGTGGATGAGAGAAAGGGAAGACCTGATATGGGTGCTGAGAGCGGTAGAGGGGAGCATGGGAACCGCTCCCCCACAAGACCCCCCAGTGCATCCAGAATTCCCTTGTTACCACCCTATCCCTGCCATCAGTCACTGAAGCTGTCAGGGCAACTCAGAGCTCATACACTCCTTGTTGCTTTCCCCGGCCTCCACAAACAACACGTATACTTATGTTCCAGAAGCATTCTAGTAGGCCTTTATTAATGAAATATAATGCCAGTCTTTTAAGATGTTATTTTGTTGTATTGTGACTTTGATATTTGGAACTAGTATCCTCCTAGCATTTGTATGAAATGGCTACTAGTGTTTTGTTTTTGTATTGCCCAGGGCAAAGCAGAATGACACTTTGCATACAGCACATAGTACATAGGTGTGGTGGCATTAGTGATCAAAGAAATTGCAGAGGTAATCCTTGTTTCCATACAGGTTTTCTAACTTTTTCAACCCCACCTCTTTATATGCCTCAATTGTAATAGGAGAAATTCTTCTTCTTTCTCTATTATATTACACTTAAGTATGAACTTGGTCTCAGAAGTTACAGAATTACTTAAGCGAAGTAAAAACAATTCTGTCAATTGTTGCCATACAGGGCCTGTACAGAGTTAAAACATTGATAATTACAGAGAATTGAATGTGCTCAGATTGAGACACATACTAATAAATGGGGTCGAAATATCTCAGAAGCTGTGGACTTTATAGAGAAAAACTCAAATAAATCACATTACTGTGTAGGAGAAACAATTGAGATATTAAAGATTTCTTTTTTTGCTATAAACTGAGCTTTTGCCCCCATGCTTTCCACAGCTCTCATCGTTAAGCTCTTAACACAAAATCATTGGCCACCTAACTTTCCCATACGCCAGCTCTGGTGAGAAACACAGGATGTGAACTCACCAAGAGCTCTCCAGCCTGTTTCCCATACAGTTACTGCTTCACTGGAGTCCAATTACAGTGTGTTTGTGTGTGAGGGCCCGTGTGTGTGTGCTGTCCTGTTGGGTATGTCAACAGCCCTGCTGCTCACTAATAGACAGCCTTGAAGAGATTTGTCTGGCTCATTAAGCAGTATGTTTAGCTGAGTGAGGTATAAGAATGTTTGGAGAGCTGAACTTCAGACAGGTTCATCACAAGCCACTTTGTGTGACACTGGGGTTTTGCATTCGAAATCCATTGCGCACAAAAGCGTTATTGTTTCCAGACATTGCGATGCCAAAACAGCATGACGTCATCCCACCACAGGGCAGTTCATTAGCTGCTAACCATAAGTTTTCTATGTGCATGTATGTTTATGTGTTTTGTCAAGAAATAAATATTTCTCTGATTAATACATGCTTGTATGTTTGGCAAGGGTTTTATTTGCGGGCTGCAAGGGAACACAGGTACTCGAGTGAAAATTTAGGAAAATAGGACGCAACAAGACCCTTAGCTGTCCAATCTACAATTGCTTACATACAGGGGTCTTAAACTTTTATATATTACTCCATTTGGGAAAAATACAACATAACAGCATTTACAACTGTCCAACCAGTTAAAACTGTATAAAGTTGAAAAAACCCCTAGTTGACCATTATTGTTATATGGCTACACAGGCCACAGGTCCCTAAGGAGTGCAGACGACCAGTAGAGGATCCTGAAATGCTGAGCTCCGCTTGTTCCCGTGAATGCAAGAACGGCCACTGCACACCCACTGGAAAGTGCTGCTGCAGCTCAGGGTGGGAAGGTCCATTCTGCTTAAGAGGTAAGGAGCCACACGGCACCAACAACCTTGTCTTTGATCTCAACCATGTCTAAAGTTCTTCTGACACCTTCACCGCTGACAGCTGTCCAGTTTTAGTTCTTCTTAAACGTTTTCTCCTTTCCCATTTACTTTGCAGCCAAGTGTGAACCCGCCTGTCGGAATGGTGGGGTCTGCGTGGAGCCCAACAAATGTCTTTGCAAGGAAGGCTTCTCCGGGGCCCATTGTGAGAAAGGGGAACGTGGCACGCATGGGGACGGTGAGAAAGACAGCATACTGGAGCACATCATTGACATGACTTCCTATTTGCTGGACCTCACCAGTTACATTGTATAAAGAGCTGGTCAGGGTGATAATGGGCTCTTCTGCGGTTGGCAGACTGAACATTGAGGAGTTTGCCTTCAGCACACCATCCCCAGTCTTCCACCACTGTTCTTTTTCATGAGCCACAGGCTTTTGGTTTCCAAGCTTCCCTACACCATCTGCACTCCCCGTCCCTATGCACAGAACTCACATTGAACAATAACAGGGTGGCCAATAGAACCTCACCTCGCATAGCTGAAGGGGTCGCATGCTGGAGATTCCAAGCAGGACTCAAAGGGTATTATAGAAGCTGTCCTGTCAGCGACAACTCGCAGTTGTTGCTGCTGGTATGGTGTGTAAAGTCTGGTCCACTTTAAAGTCAGTTGTTCCTGTCACAATAACTTTCGGAGGACTCACAAAGCACTGGATGCCCTATAATGGATGCTCGATTCAACCCCAACATGGGCACCAGTCCTGCAGGACTCAAGAAACGGAACGACAATTGGGATTTTAAGGACTTGTATCACGTCAAGAATAACAAACAGATAATTTAAGGAAGTCAAATGGACATTCTACAAAAACAAACAGTACCATAAAGAAAATCATTGCCTTGGGATTCACAAGTTGCTTGAAGAAGGAGGAACGTAACACCAGAGTAAACGCTGTCAAGTGTGCCACAAAACTACACCACAGACTGTCTTTTCTAGCAGGTCTGTGTATAACTGGAGAGTTATTAAATGGGACTTGGTGCCAGTTTACAATACATGCAAGTTGTTAAGCAGATATGCTAAAATGTCATTGATCTTGATATGAAAGCTAAAATAATCAATGGAGATCCTGCTAATCAAAACTGAATTCTGGTTGTATCCCATTGGTTTTATGTAGAACACATAAAGTGAATTGTAAGTCTTTAAGAATGTTTTCAAAGTCATTTAACACACACAACACAACAAGTTGTACCAACTGGTTTGCGGTGTAACCTGCACTGGTTAAAGCTGCAGTATCAGTTTTTCTACAGTTGTTTATGGTGTGATCACGCTGCTTTCATTGCAAATTGAATATCTTTTATTGTAAAATGTTCTCGCTATATCTCGCTTCTTTGTGATGGCAAACACAGAAACACATTTTGTACTTCTCAGTGGAAAACGGTTGTAAAATGATTTAAAACAAATAATATTACCACAGTCTTTTATCACTTTGAATGTTGTTTTGTCTGTCATAATGGGTCTGTCACAAAGCTTCAACAGTCTTCGATTTGATTTTCTTGCTTTTTGAACACTAAACATTTAGTTTTGTCATTTACAAAAGGGAACAAGGCCGGTGACTGGTGTACATTTCATGTAGAGCTATACAGAGATAAGTACTTCTTAGACTTGCCATTATTTGATAGAGGAAGGTTTATTTTTTTAAGGAATAATATATGGGAGAGGAGTAATAGCAGTTTTGCATTAAGCCTGTAAATTCATGTATTTTCACGTATAGCTACTTACACAGTTCCATTGAAGATATGACATCTATAAGAATCTAATTTAAAAAAGACTTTATATGTAATGACTTTATAGTAACATTGTTCTCTTACTATCAAGAGTACTCGGACAGAAAAAAATTAAACATAGATTTTTTCTTTTCAGACTTTGTGCATTTCTGTAAAATGCTACAAGCTAATGCTATCATTCTAGAGCCCTTTACTTCTGTTTCATTCAACCTACAGCTCAGAAATGAATAGCTACAGTGACACTAACAATGCTTTATCATGCGATCAAGACTCTATCGAATTCTTCTAATAAACAGGCTCTGAAAGCAAATGTATATTTTTGTTTACAAATACAGTAGAAGGGCATTGCTGTTCCGTACTTCACCAAATTGCCTCATACAATTATAAGCTGTTTTTATTTTTATTTACTGAATAAAATGACTGAAACTAGATTGAAACAGTACTTTCTGTTGATCAGCTAGGCTCCTTTGTCAAGGTCATCTGTTTTTCTTCTAATGTTTAATTCATCCCTATTTTTATGTGCATTTTGTAGAGTGAGTAACATGATCCTCAGTTTATTTTCACCTCTAGAATAGTTGAGTTATTTGGTATTATTAGTATAACCATTTATTTCTCCCAAAGAAAACCACCAACGAACCCCAAGTGTTTATTGCTTTCTGTTCGGTGCATTTTTAACATTCTTTGTTACAGGAGGTGTGAGGAACTCATTGTAAAATGACTCAATTTTAGCACTTAATGTGAAACTTGCATTGGAGCTGCTGGGAAGGTGCCGTGTGAATAGAGTAACCCTGTTTCTTTCATTATTTAAGTAGTTACATCGTAAAGTTATTTAAGTTGTCTACAATGTTATTACTGTTATATGTGAAGAAATATGACCATTTATTGTAAATAATAGTAGGGTTATCTTGGGTTCTTAGAAATATCAATATGTTTATTAAAGTTTATAGCATGTTTGAGAACGTATGAAAGACTCCTTTACTTCGGTTCTGTTCTGAACTGATCATGTGAATGTGCTTCTCACCTTGGATACATGCTGCATGTCTAATTGGTACCTAATATTATTTTAAAGGGTTTTTTGAATGTATGTATAATAATTGAATGGTCTGTCAGCCAGAATGTTACACTTAAGCACATGAATCTATACTAATATTAACTGATTTTATCTATCTAAAAGTGCATAGTGTCCAGTCTCTCACACATACGTACTAGTTTGCCAGTTAAATGTAGACAATTTAGATTTCATACAGGTGGCCCTAGTGTGGCTTTGTGCCTCATTTTTTGCATCACTGTTTCAATTTCGATTGTTTATTAGCAGTCTAGCATTTTTTCAATATTAAACCAATATTAAACTTTTGAAATGTTCGTCCTTTACAGAGTCACCACCAAACACTTCTGTTGGACATATTTTTTGTGTACTTCTGCAAAGCTTTACTGTAAGTTTCACAAACACAGCAGTACATGTTGAGTGTAGTTTGATAACATTATTATATTCCACCTCCTAACATCAATCAGCATGAGTGGTCATTATAATAATGAATGAGGACCACCCACATCATCGTAGCCACCTCAGTGTATTTAGAGTAACGTAATACTGAGTTGTCTGTGCGTTGTTCTGAGCCAATCAAAATGTTGTTGGGGAAGCAGGGTTGATAACGGTGCGTTTTAGTTTATATACTATCTGTGGCATGAATCATTACTTTTCATTTGCAATGGTTATCCTTCTCTTCCCCAAAGGGTCTTTGCCTGGCTGTGTTTTATAAACAGAGTAACCCGGCACTCAAACATGAGGAGTCTGTTACTGTGAGTTATGCTAACGGGTTTAGATAGGAAAATGATAAGAGAGAGGGATTCTGTAAGATCCACACACACACATATTACATAATATTTATATCTATATTCATGTGACAGTCTAGGACTTTTTACTAAAACGGGTGAAACTGACAAAGTCAGATGCTTCCACTCATGTACTTGATAGACCACGGTTAATATAACTGGCAATTAGCAGTATTATTTATTAATGAAACTAATAACTTGTAACAATAATGAGATAATGCACATATACTGCTAGTGTCCAGAATTATAATACTATCCAGTGCCATTTTTCAAAAGCGATAGTGAGGCTGTCCAATAAATTACAAGATTATACCAATAAGACGCAATACAAGCACCCATTATTTTAAACAAATGTTTTAAAATGTTCTATGTTAAAATAGAAAGAAATAAATGAAATGTTTTATACATCTTTAAAAACCATAGTTTTACTACAGTTAAACTGTGGTAACTACAAATTAACCATGATTTTGCTACAACAACCTTAGATTGAAATTTGTTGTAATACTCTGAGTTATACAAATGGTAATCAATGTGCTAAGAAATATGCTTACACTGTGTTGTATAATGGTTTGGCGTCACATGCTATGTCATCACACAGCACAAATCAAGATTGGTTTCACCTATGCGTCAGACGGCGATACGATGACGCATTCGTATGCACTGGCTTTCTCCAAAGTGTTTACAGGAGAGGCCAGTGTCCCCATGGCCTGGACGCTGGTTACAACCACTTGACTAAGTCACTGAGAAGTACTGCTGAAGTTTGTGTGGCCGAGAAGGTCTTTGAGGAAACCATAGATCATAACACGGCCTCAAAATTAAAACAAACATGCATTAGTGGCCTAATTTCCTCCTCTCTTGAGAGCTACCTGTTTTAATGTCCTTAAAAATGAAACTAACATGAAAGTTTGTTATTGTGTTGTCTGTCAAACTGTCACGCTTTACCTCAGCTTGTACAGCTAACCTCTCTTTGTCAAGCGCTCTAGCACATTGCATATGGCAGATGAGCTTAAAAGAGAAACTCTTTCCAAAGCCATGGATCTTCACTTCTGACTCGCATCCATGAAATGATGCAATTACGGTTCCTACTGGGGCCCAATCTGTCATGTAAACACACCCAGTTCTATCCAAGCGCAAGGACTGGAGATTGGCAGGAGACAGGTAGATGTCAGGAATAGAGAGTGATAGGAAGAGAGGGTTGGGTGTGGAAGACTTCGTAAATCAAATTGGATGAATAGTTTGTGTTTTTTCAGGATTCAGGATTCTGCCATGAACGTGGGTGAGCGTGTGTGGTACGGCTGATGTGTGACACTTTTTTAGTCCATCTTCCTGTTCTGCAGGGCTTAGTAAACAATTGGTATCAACAGAACAGGACCACCTAGGTAAAAGTTTCCATGTTGAGGCATTTTTTCAAACCATGGCTGCAAATTTTCCCAAACACATTAAAACAAGCTATGCAAATGTTTTATGATGGTATTTGCTTAGTGTTTTGTTATATTAACCTGTGCAAATGGTCATTTATCTTGGCACACTTGCAATATTTGTGATCTATGGAGCTGTGAGGTCTCCTCAGAAATCAACAGGCTACATCAAAGGCCACAGAAGTCCAGCCTTCTGTATTATGATCAAGGGAGGTGGGCCGAAGATGCACAAAAGACCTTCTGCTCATCTGTTAAGTTAGATACATTAGGTCATCTCATCTTTACACATATTAGTACCAGCATCATGGAAAGAGAGCTAATGTAATGAATGTCATACAGCACATACATAAACCCTCATTTTAAGTATAAAACCCCATATATGTTACAGCTGCTTTATCACAGCAACTTAGACAAACCATAGTATGCATTTATCAATATGTGTGTTCACAAGTTAACCCATGGCTGTAGCATTGCTTGAACCAATTGAGGTGTTCAAGGTTAGGTTAGGTTCAGAGTTGGATAGCTTCAGCAGTAAGACGGAGCTAGTAGATGATGTAACTTCACATTTCTAACACATTGATCTTTGCTGACTACTATTAACATTACATTGCATTTAAGATTAACAACATTAACATACACAGTGCCAGTATGGCAAGGTTCTTTTAGGTATTTTAACCAGGTTCTTTAAGAACTAATCCAATTACATTTTTTAGGTGTAAATGATTGATTTAGTCTATACCAGTCAAACCATATTTGTCGTAATCTTCTCAAACCTTTCTCTTGCACTATAGATAAATGAAGGCAGACTAAGACAATTTAGACATAGACCTGACAGTAATACAAATGTTTTCATGTTATGCACCTGGCTAGAAACAGAGGTAATCAACAAAGTATGTGGTTATGTGTGTAATTGTGTTTACAATGAGCAATCCATGGTTTGTGTATCGGTTTGGTTAATGAGGTCAAGCATAGCTCAACAATGATGTGCAAGCCTTTTTTGTTTTTCTGTTGTTGTTGTATTTCAAGTGTCTCTTGTCAGCTTGGAAACTTTTCCAAATTTCCAAGCTGCATTTTTAAATTTGAAGGGATAACAGTCAAAACTGTCAGCTCACACAATCTGCTGATAAACATGTTTTAGGCATGTGGTATAATACTCAAACACACACATCCCTAATTGAAAACATCATGTTTTCACTGTGGTGCTGAAATGAATGTTGTTCCAGATGTACTTATTGAAAACAAATTAATCTTCTCACAATATTCTGCATCAATTCTTATTATAAGAATCCTTTAGAACTCTTTGTCCATCAGTCATCTATTGTTTTGTTTCATCTATTTGTTTTGTGAGACCTCACTGATGATGTGAAACAAAACAATAGATGACTGATGGACAAAGATATATTTATATGTTATAAGATATATTTAAATATATGTACTATATAGTAAACTATATTATATATATATATATATATATATATATATATATATATGAATACATACAGTATATGATCAAATATAATTTAATACATAATCTTCCCCCAAACCTTCGCAATTTAAAAATAAGAAGATAGATTTAGAAGTAACAATATCTTCCTATGTATTATGCGAAAGAAAGAAAAAGCATGGGATGAGTAAATGATGACAGAACGTGCACATTTTGAACTTCAGTGCTTCATGGAACAAGATAGAGGCTCCCTCTGGTGAATTTCTCCTTATCTCAATGAGACGGGATTAAAACTATTGGACTTATGTCTGAACGGTCTGCAGGGCATATGGCTGCAAAATAAATGCAGCATGTCAGAGGAATTTCTTTGGTGTAAGCACCATGGCCTATGTTGGAATGTATGACACGTTTTCTTCATAATGGTCAGGAAACAGTGTTGAAATACCAACATTTTCAAAGATGAATATTAGCTAAGCAAAATGAAAAACAAAATAAATCACCAACACCCACAGGTGTCATGCATATAGAATGTCATGTACAAAGAACCGGTGAGGAACAAGGACTCTACACTGACTTATAAATATGACCCACCCAAGATCTCATCATTTTGGTCCCCCACCCTTGTTGTGTCAAATCTGTCAGAAAAACATGCATAAATGGTGACCCTTTGCAGGTGTCTTGTCACACCCTCTGAACCTTGTGTCTTGGCCTACGACGTCCAACACCTGGGAAAAGCTCAATTCATTACAACCTTTGACCCTGCTGTGTTCATCACTGCCTGGCACCTGTTTAACACATCAGAGAACTTAGTTATTCACATGGTTCTCTTAAAAAGACTTTCAACGTGAGGTCAACAGGGTGTGAGTGAAAGAATTTTTGGTTCAGTTTTCTAGAAAATGTCACAGCTTTCAAAGAAAAAGGTCAAATCCAGCTCCATAGATCAAGTCTAATATGGAATAGAATGAAATTCCAGGAAAAATGATACAGATTATGGCTTCTCACAAATGCAAATATTATTTTTTTTGTATTGTACACATCTAACACATCTAAAACCAGACAGAAGGTGGCAGTCTTTCCACAGTAGCTACAGCACAGCGGCAGTTTTAAATATGTTCTGTGCAGCTATTCACACCAATCTATGTCTGTGCAGGTTTTTAAACTTTGCCCTCAACGTGTAAATATGCAGAATTTTTCAGATCAGCTCAAAGGAAAACTATGTTGCTTTTAGCAACTTGAAACTTTTATTAATGACAAAATATATAGAATATCCCAACAGAACCACATGAGTGTTCAGATTCTGCACTTCCTGTTGTAGTCTATTCCTTGTTGGAATGTTCTTGCTGCAATTATGTTTAGTTAGTTTCTATACCCACCAATTTAGACAGAAGGTCTGGGCGGACATGTAAAGCAAACAATTACTGTTCATTTTGTTCAGCGTCGTCTTTCTAGAAGGACCATAAAAGTATGCAACTCATATGACTCCCAGAAATTCTGTAGATTTCGACCAATTAGATGACACCTTTGAAATCCTAAAGTGTTTTTGATTTTTTTGTGCCTTGTGTATCATTATTTGGGCATGACATCTGAGTCTGATACTATTTTTTTTCAGATTCATTTGTGTATTTTGTTTGCTGTCCCAAAATAAATGGATAACCAGTAGCTTGTCAGTTTTTGGTTACTTGCACTTGGATCCAGCCTTTGCCTCCCTCATTAAACTTCTATGTGTCACAAACAGGTAAAGATGAGTGTCTGACAGGAACCACCCCAGCTGTTTTCACAAAGAAGACTCCTTGCCAGTGACAGTTACTGGCAGTTGCCAGTGTGAGAAGGGCTACACTGAAGATGGCTTCAGCTGCTGGAAGGGGAGGGATAGACTGTTATGAGCCACTGTGTATTTCCAGTATAAACTCTCCAAACAGCTTAAACAGAAACAGTACTGGGATGGCTCACAGCTGTTCACGTTTCAGACATGGTGAAAATGTCAGAAGATGCGTCATGTAATACGTTTTTTCAGCAATGATGCTTTATCATGTTGGAACTCATATTTTATACAATAATCTGATAATTATTGTATATTGTAATAATCACAACAAAAGTAGAAAATAAAAGTCTAATAAAAGTGGTAGAATTAGAAAAGACCAGGAGAATTGGGTTTGGAGATAAGAGGTCAAAGTTGGTGCTGACAGGTCAACTTATGATGGGCTTCAAATTTGTCATTATGTTCTTTGTCCTTAATTTTAGGTTGTTGTAGATTGTATTAAATTGTCATGTAATTGTATTAAATGTATCTTATTATGAAAAAAGTAACCTGTTACATCAGAGCTTCTGTTTTGTAATTCATTATTTAATTTAATTAATAATAATAATAATTAGTAATTTTATTAGCAATTTTACTTCACACCCCAGCCCAGCAGGTGGCAGAAATACACCATAAGCGCAAATGAAAACACCAAATTAGACCCTCTAGTTTTTACATTTACATGAACCAAAATGATTCCAAAATGAAATGAGTCATAAGATTGAAGAGTCATAAGAATGAAGAGTCATAAGA
>JBAJNP010006237.1:0-26171 GCA_036877545.1 Yasuhikotakia modesta | reverse complement strand
ACTATAACACACATACTTACACTGAGAACTATACTGACTATAACACACATACTTACACTGAGAACATTATCTCATGTTCTCACATTGACCTTTAACACAACAACATTATTTCCAGGTTTCCTCATGAACACATTTAAAACACACAGAGTTGAGTTAAAGTTAGCAGTTTAATCCAGCACAGCTCACCTTATACACGTTCTCCGTGATCCGCTGAACGTCTTCCGTCCGGGACATGGTCGCGGCTCGGATCAGAACCATAGAGAGAAAAGAAGCGAGATTCAGACGCGCAGAGAGAGACGCGTGACTCTTATACTCCGCGCGCCCACCGATGCCCACCCGCGCGCGTCTCCCGCGAGCGTCTCCCGCGCGCGTCCTGCCCGTAGACGCTCACAGTAACGCGGGGCGTTGCGCGCTCGCACTGTTAGAAACAAACGTTCCTGAAAGGTTCTGGTCGGGTTTTGTCTGCGTCGTTCTGTAACGTTTAGGAGGGTATAGACGTGAGACGGAACCTCTCAGCTGTAGTAACCACACTAACGTTACACCCTCGTTATGGCCGCTGGGTTCAGTACCGGGACGTCCTGTAAAGGGTCCACACACCTCTGTTTAAGTGAGTTACTTTATCTTTACTACACGACCACCCACCGCAGCACTAACGCGTCAGTCTCCACCGCCCCCTGCTGGCTGTGAATCCAGAGAAAGGACCCGATCTTAAAAACGACCCAGTAACGTGTATTATTTCAGAAAAACACGACAGAAGAGGAAGACATACTTTCAGCCAGTGGTGAAGGTCTAACATGAACATTCAACACGTCACGGATATGAAACAACCACACAAGACAGAATAACACTGTTTACTCTTCCGCCTTCATCAGCTTTGCTTGTATTTCAGCCTTTGTACAAATATGTCACAAAACTCACAGTGTCTCTATGAAGCTCACTGTTATCTCACTGAGATCTCATGAAACACTTCAGTGGGAGGTGCAGAAATAAATGATAAATAATGGGAGGTTTTACAGGGTTTCAGCAGGTAACAGCTTTATTTACAGAATCGGCGTGTCTTACACCTGTGGTTAATGTCAGTGTTTGTGTTATTCAGTCATTGTTTTGTACAGAAATGATTGGGCTCATGTTGGTTTTAGCTTCTGAATGTGATAACACGTAAGATCTGAATTCTGGGTTTGAAACACTGAAGGCTGAGAATAATCTGTGACAGATTACTGTTACTGTAAAACAGATGCACGTGTTAGAAAGTTAGAGGTTTTACAAGCCCTGGTGATGTAATCAAAAGATCAGACACAACTGCAGGGTGTATAAACACCAGGCACTATTTAAAATGATGTTAAGAATTATCTTCCTATGAAACTAAGTGGCATTCAGTATGTTTTGTATATACAGTTTAAAAAAGCACAGATGCAGCATTCATATCTAAGAGGAGGGGGTCGTCTGATTGCTGTTCAGGGTCTGGTTTTGAGGTGAGCCCTTGAGGTCTCAGACGGGGAGGTGTGGCAGATTTATGCTGACAGCATCTCTCGTTCTGTCTTCTTCTTCATCCGTTCATTCTCCCGCGCTGCAACATCACAAATTCAAAAACATTGAATCGCCATTTGGCCTTTTATCATTTTTCTTCAAACAGTGACCATAAAGATCTGTTTCATTCTAGGTTCTTCTGTTCCACGAACACACTGAGAGTTATCCAGAGGAGGAGAACACACACCTGGTTCTTGCTCAGGAATCTCAGGTAGATCTTCTCCAGGTACCTCAGGAAGCTCAAGCTCAACCTCTCCCTGAGTCCACACACAAAACACAGAAGATGACAACAGCCCTGTTCCAACATCAGACACGCCACCATTAACACCAGAACTCACCTGAGTAATGTTCTCCAGCTCTGCCAGTACAGCCTCCTCATCCTCCGGGCTCAGAGATCCCGCCAGCATCTCATCAATGTGCTGCAGACACAGACAGGGAGGAATGAGGAGAGAGAGGGAGACTATATACACTTATATCTGAGTAAAGAGTTACCCTCTGATATTCAATGGCATCATGAGTTTCATCCATGATCTTCTCCACCTCCTCTATGGACAACACCTGGTTAGAGAAGAACACAACAATACATCATCATCATCATCATCATCATTGAACAGGTAATGTTTACTAGTAGTGGTAACTAGTAATACTATCTCAGTTACCTCGTGCATCTTCTTCAGGCAGTCATTGCCAACCTTCAGTCCTTCAATGACCTTCATCTCTACTTGTGCAAACTCAATATCATGCACCTGTGATAATTACATCACATTACAAACACATCTTCATCTGTCATCTATCATTCAGTCAGCAGATGTTTACCATCCTCTCCAAGTTGCTTATCTGATTTTCTGTCTTGTCCAGCAACTGATCTTGGTATCGTTTCTTCTTCAGGAGGAGCAGCGCTTTCCTGAATCAGCACAAGATGAAACACATGACACATAATAAGAGAGCGCCGGCCGGGTTCTGTATGTGACCGGGACAGAACTCACTCTTTCTTCCCATCCCTCAGCAGATGTTTGGCCAGCTGTCTCTCTTTCTCCATCTGCAGAGCGATTCTCTTCTGATACTGCTTTAGTTTATCTCTCTGCTGCTTCAGTTGCTGTCACACACAAACAGCAAGTGAAACATTTCATTAAAGACAATAATTCCACAGCTGTTCACTGTAGGGTTAAGCTGTCAGTCACTTCAGATGCGCTGTACAGAAACCAGTGAACCCACATTACCTTGTGTTGTGTCATGTTTAGTAACACCCATTACAATGAAGCAAAGAACCATCTAAACCTGAAACTAATCCAGGCTGAAAGCGTGTTTATATGGGATTGACAGGATGCACCTGTCATCTTACATGGGAGGGATTAGCCAGCCAGCCGCTGTCAAACTCACCAGCACCGCTTGGTCCTGCTCGGTTACCCGAGTACCTTTCTTTTTCCCGAAAAGATTTCCCATTTTTTCCGTGGCATCCCCGCCACGATCTGTCCGGACAGGGATGTTGTCTGTGAAAGCAAATGTTGATTCAACAGGCCTCGTTTCTATCAGTCCGTAGCAGCGACAGCGGGGCTGTGCCGCAGAAACACCTGCGTACCGGAAGCGCTGCCCTTCAAAATAAAAGCCACGCGGGACTCGTGTAATAATCGTCGCTAACATGTTATCATTTGATTATTATAGTGCTACAAAAGCTCTTGCGTAGAAACCTGCATTTAATCACATAAAACACCACAAACTTACACACAAATACACAGAAACTTCTGCTCCCAGTTTTCACTTACAGACGTTTATATGGTTATAATGGATTTTAAAGAATAACAAATACATCCAAAGAAAAGAAAAGATAAAGAACGGAGTTGCTGTAGTAACCGGATGTGGACGTGGCATATCGTGACACTTCTTCCGGTCTGCGCGAGGAAGGGATTAAACGTCCGTATCGAGCTGCTCTTTCCGTGAAAGAACCACAGCCCGGTTACCGGCGTTCAGAACCGGCGCGTGTCCTGCCGACCCGTTTGTAAACTCTTCCATCTGTTCAGGTGACCGGCCCTGTTTGTGTGGTTTCTCTTAGCCTAGCACAGCTAGCGCGAGCCGCCGCGGTGGCCGTTCACATGGAAGTCATTCGTATGCTTTAAATGATATAAAATAAGCGCTTATTCGTGCGATATGAACGCTGTCAGAAAGTCATTTTCTGACAGTCAGCAACGAAACACACGTACATTATCTTATCTAATGTCTGCGTGTGTGCTTTAGTAATTTAATGAATCCATCCAGTGATGTTGTGTGGTGTGTCATTCAGTGTTAACAGCACACGTGTTAACTCTGTAACTTCCTGGTAAAACTGTTATAAATTTGTTTGGGTTTGACATTAAAAGTTGAGAATGATGAAGAGTTTAGTATGAGTTTAGTGTATTGAGTGTTTGTTGTTAGGAGACGTCATTCGTATAGGATTCATTGAGTCTGTTGCCATAAATTATTCAACCTTATTCAAGACCGTCTCGTGCTAAAACTGACTTCTCAGCTGTTACTTGCAGGAACCGTAGGGCGCAGTATGTGTTAATAGCACATTATATGAGCTATTTGTAGCTCTAGAGTTTATGTGTATGTTGTTGACGTCATAACATCCTGCTGTTAAGAAACGCGTGCGCCTGTCTGCTTGTCTTCCACTGATGTTTATATAATTGAGATATTGAGGTGTGACGTCACGGGGGTGTGTGGACAACACCAGTTATCAGCTCATGTTATTCAAGTACAGCAGACGTGAAATCCCTGAATAAGAAGCAGCCCTTTATTATTATACATTTATGCCCTCTCTCTGTTTTCTGTCCTCAGAATTAGGGATGAACTGAGAATGAGTGTTAACCAGCAACCTCACATGGCCCCCCCTTACGGGCAGCCTCAGCCCGGGTATCAGGGCTACCCTCAGCCCGGCTACGGAGGGGCGCATATGCCTGCGGGCTACCCAGCTAAGAACCCCCCTTACAATGGTCCGGGCTCAGCTTACCAACAGGGTAAGATATACAAAGCAGTGGTTCTGATAGAAGGTCATGACAGGGTCAGGAAGTCTGTATATGGGCATGACTTTTAGCTGGCTATGTAAAAGATGATTTAGGGTTAAATACAAATAAATGTACATAAACATTTATATAAAAATCTAAATGTATTGAGCATTTTAGAAACAGAATTTTCCATCTCAACCTCTTCTGTTGTTTCACTTTAACATTTCATTCTCTCCCTCTCACTCTCTCATTGCAGGGTTTTCTTCTTATGCAAGTTTTCCCTCTAAGACTCTCACAGCAAACATAGTCTCTGAGCTGTCCTCCACAGCTCTTGATCTGGGTAACTTTTACCTCTACTGTAGAGACTGACTGTAGCTGTGGTGGTGGACAGTGTTTGATTTAGGATAACCGTGCCCACTGTCTGTGCAGGTGTGAGGGGACCCCCGACCTCAGGAGCTCCTCCTATCTCAGCTGCCCACAACTATTCTCAGTTTGGGCGGGGAGACGCTCAGAACGGACCTCCTGCAATGGCAGCTCCAACTCAAAGGTCAGTAACCCGTTGTCTGATGCTTCTCTCACGTCCTCTTCATATCAGCTGTTGGCATCAAGATGCACCATAAACACATTAAGATACATGATTTCCTGTCGTTCAGGCCTCCAGTGTCTCAGCCGTACACCCCAGCAGCAGCGAGTCTGTCCGGCCCTCAGCCTCAATACAAGCAACAGTTTGGAGCTCTGCCCAGCATGCAGCAAATGACCAATCAATTGGCCAGCATGCAGGTTGGGTTCACTGCACCCTCCCCTGCTGGCCCAGGCTATGGTAAAAAACCCCAACTTAGTTCATATTGATAAAGAACAAAATTATTCCATAATCCCGGGAGCAAATAGAGCAGCGTTTGATTGACTGTTTTCTCTTTTCAGCTCCTCCCTCTGTATCCCAGGCTCCCGTCTCTGCTCCCTACACATCTGCATCTCCTCCCACTTTCCCACCCACATCAGCTGCTCCTGCACAGTCTCCGCCCACTGATCACACTCCACCTCAGCCCAATTATGGAGCTCCACCTTCTGCCCAGCAGCCTTTCCCAAATACTACCCCAGCTTTCTCCCCCTCTGCCCAGCCCCCTGTCTCTCAGCCTCCTTACTCCACAGCCCTGCCTCCAGGACCGCTGACCCACTCATACGCCGGGCCACCTCCTCCAGCGCCGCCTTCTTTCCAAGGACTTCCTCCTCCCAACTCCCAGCCCGCTGGGTTTACTGGAGGTCCACCACCCACCTCTGCTCCATCTCAGAACTCCGGGGTCACGCCACCCCACCCCTTCCACTCATGTCCACCCGCTACCGCAACTGCGTTTCCACCACCAAGGGGCGCTCCACCGGGCCCTCCCCTTTCTGGAATGCAGGGCCCTCCGTTGGCCCCACAAGGTCCTCTGATGGCACAGACAAACCATGTACCTCCCTCACACCCTGGCATGCCTCCTGGTCCTCCAGCTGCTGGCATGTCGGGTCCATCCGCGCAGCCAGGACTGCAGGGCTTCCCTCCTCAGCAAAATGGTGAGCACACATCACTTCATCCAGTGCCATATGGACCCATACCTTCACATTAGGTTTCAGACATTCCCAGGATTCTGCAGTGCTGTTTGTGATGTTCCTCCAGGTGCTTTTGGGCAGGTCAGGGGTCCTCAGCCTGGCTACGCTGGGTCGTATCCCGGGCAACCAAACTATGGAGCACCTCCTGCCCCACCTGCTTCAGCTCCACCCGCCCCAAAGAGACTCGATCCTGATTCAATCCCAAGCCCGGTACCAACATCTCACACACACACTCTCACACACACACTCACTCACACACACACACGCTCTCACATGCTCACACACACACACACGCTCTCACATGCTCACACACACACACGCTCTCACACTCACACACATGCTCACGCACTCGCACACACACATGCTCACACACACGCTCACACTCGCAAACACACACACGCTCTCACACACAGTGTTAATATCTGAAGTGTTTTTGATGTAATAATTCATCATCTTCTGTACTAACACACACACACGCTGCTGTAATAACCGTTCACTGTGCTGTGATGTTAAGAACTGCTCTGAGGTCTGCATGCACTGTATCAGCAGAGATAATTCACCCAAAAATCTCATTCATTGACACAAAACCACAGAGACATTTCTAATGTTTTGGTGTGGAATGAGGTTTTCAACTGTCTGTTCCACACAGACCCGTGTGAGTGACCCTAACATGAGGTTGTGAGTCTGTCTTCTTCTGTCTCGTCCACTGCCTGTTAAAGTCACTCATCAACTTTCTGTTTATCTTCTGCTCTCTTTTGTTTGGCTTCTTTTGTTAAAGTCACTCATCAACTTTCTGTTTATCTTCTGCTCTCTTTTGTTTGGCTTCTCTCTCTCTCTAATTCACTGAATCAATTGTAAATGGTGAAGCAAGCCTCTGACATGCCACCTGTGCAGAAAACAAGACACAGAATAGACCCAGATGCAATTCCCAGTCCAGTAAGTGCCTCCGCTGTTCTGTGCTCATCTGCTAACTCATGTTCTGTCTCCTGCTTGTGTTCTTTACAGCCATGACATTCAAACACGATATTACAGCTGTAATTACTTTAAAAAACACCTAATCGTAGCATAAGAATGTTTGTTTATAGGGTGAAAAACGGGGTGTGTTTGTTAAGAATGAAGACGTGTTGCTCTTCACAGATTCAGGTGATTGAAGACGACAGAGCAAACAAGGGAAATGAAGCGTTTACTACAGGGGTCAGAGGTCAAGCCCCTCCTTTAGTCACCACTAACTTCCAGGTTAAAGATCAGGGTAAGAGATGAAACACGACTACATATTAAATGTAGTTAATGCAGTGGCATAATAGCATTCACCTGTGGTCTGTGTTTGAATACATGCTGTTAGCTCTTATATACTGCATGCTTTGCCAGGTATACATACTTCACACTGTACTGTACACTCTGTGTTTTAAAACAAGCTGTTTATTTCCAAAGGGAATGCGAGTCCGCGATACATCCGCTGCACATCTTACAACATTCCCTGTAATTCTGACATGGCCAAACAGTCCCAGGTGCCCTTGGCTGCCGTCATCAAACCCCTGGCCGCTCTGCCCTCAGACGAGGTAACAGACCCTTTTTTTAAGTTTAAGTTAAAGGGGTTGAGGTCGGCTGTCTTACAGTGGTGGTGTTGTAATGTGGGGTTACTCCACAGACGGCGCCGTATCTAGTGGATCATGGAGAGGGCGGTCCCATCCGCTGTAATCGCTGTAAGGCTTACATGTGTCCGTTCATGCAGTTCATCGAGGGCGGACGTCGTTTCCAGTGCAGCTTCTGTAGCTGCGTCACCGAGGGTACCACACGCTAGTTCCATTCACGTTTAACATGTTCTAATCAACGTTATCTAAATGTTTAAAATGCGTTTCCTCCTTCCAGTGCCTCCCCATTACTTCCAGCATCTGGATCACACTGGGAGAAGAGTGGACTGCTACGAGCGGCCGGAGCTGTCTATGGGCAGCTACGAGTTCCTGGCTACTGCTGACTACTGTAAGGTACAGTATGCCTTTCCACGTTACTGTAAGGTACAGTATGCCTTTCCACATTACTGTAAGGTACAGTATGCCTTTCCACGTTACTGTAAGGTACAGTATGCCTTTCCATGTTACTGTAAAGTACAGTTTTTTACAAGTTTCTCTTTTAAGGTGGTAATTACTTCCTTCAGAAATGTTTATGATGACAGAAATGACTGCTTATGTTTCCAGAACAACACGTTTCCTCAACCACCAGCGTACATCTTCCTGATGGACGTGTCCTACAACGCTGTGAAGAGCGGCATGCTGGGAATTGTGTGTCAGGAACTCAAGACGCTGTTAAATTATTTGCCCAGGTGAGAGTTTAGAAAAGAAAACTTTTTCTGCCATAATGCAGAACCTCTGCTTCTGTCATCTCTGAAACTGTTACCCTGACTTTAACTTCTCTTGTTTGATTTTCTCATTGGTCTTACAGAGAAAACCCTGATATGGAGTCAAACATTCGTGTCGGCTTCGTCACCTACGATAAAGTGCTTCATTTCTATAACGTGAAGGCGTCTCTGGCTCAGCCACAGATGCTGGTGGTGTCAGACGTGGCTGAGATGTTTGTGCCACTGCTGGATGGTTTTCTGGTCAGTGTTTCAGAATCCAGGGCTGTTATTGAAAGGTGGGTTTTGTCTCTGTTCTTGGATTTTTGACCATGAGGATTGAAGAGTATCAATCGTGAGACTGTGTGTGGCCAGTTTGTTGGATCAGATTCCTGAGATGTTCGGTGACACACGGGAAACCGAGACAGTGTTTGGACCCGTCATTCAGGCAGGACTGGATGCACTGAAGGTATCTGCAGTGTCATATTTAGAATATTTTAATAAGCGAGTTCAGGAGAGAGTGTGTGTGTGTGGTGGGTTATTCCTGAAGTGTTGCTCTGACAGTGTCTGTTTTGTCATCTAGGCTGCAGACTGTGCAGGAAAGCTCTTTGTTTTTCACACATCTCTGCCCATCGCTGAGGCTCCTGGCAAACTGAAGAACAGAGAGGACAAGAAACTGGTGGGCACTGATAAAGAGAAGGTACCAGTTTCTCTCAAACTCCACCACTGATTAAACTCTTAAAACACAGAAGCTTTACCTGAGACAGCAGCACTCGAGTACAATGTAATGCTGTCACCATGGAGACCATAAGGGAACTATAAGAACAGTCTGTTCAGTAACCGTGTGTGTTAGAAATCAGTGCTAAAACTCATCAAATCATTATAATGGTTATTATAATTATTGTTTATGGTTATTTCTTCCAGTCATTGTTCCAGCCGCAGGTGAGTTTCTACAACACTCTGGCCAAGGAGTGTGTGGCCCAGGGCTGCTGCGTGGATCTCTTCCTCTTTCCCAACCAGTATGTGGATGTAGCAACATTAGGGGTGGTGCCGACTTCAACCGGCGGCTCCATCTACAAATACACCTGCTTCCAGGTGAGGGAGTCACTGCTCAGTGTCATTTAACACACCGCCAACAGAACACAAACACACACTTCTGAACCGTTTCAGGCCCAGACAGATCAGGAGCGGTTCCTGATTGATCTGAGGAGAGATGTACAGAAGCAGATGGGCTTTGATGCTGTTATGAGGGTCCGCACCAGCACAGGTGAGTTCAGATGCAGGAACTGGTGATAAATGTGAAGGTCAGAGTTTAACCTGCCTGTGACTGCGGCAGGCATCCGGCCCACCGACTTCTTCGGTTCATTCTACATGAGTAACACAACAGATGTGGAACTGGCAGGACTGGACTGTGACAAGACGGTTACCGTGGAGTTCAAACATGACGACAAGCTCAGCGAGGATACCGGAGCTCTGATGCAGGTGTGTGCAGACGTGTGACGCGTCACTGAACTCATTTTTCTGACTGCAGCAGCTCTGAGGTTTCATCTGCACGTTCTCTCGTCAGTGTGCCGTTCTGTACACCAGCTGCGGCGGACAGCGACGCCTTCGCATCCATAACATGTCTGTAAACTGCTGCTCACAGCTGGCAGATCTGTACAGGAACTGTGACACGGACACCGTCATCAACTTCCTCTCCAAATACGGTAAGTGAAGCTCTCACACAAACATTCCAGTGTCACATTCAACTCACAGGATGCAGTAAATGTTCATGTTTCTCATTCTCAGTGTTAAATTGTATTAAATCAGTTACTGGACCACGTCAGTGTGAAGTTGTGTTTGTGTAACTGGAGTGTGTTTGCAGCGTACCGCAGTGTTCTCAGCAGTCCTGTGAAGAATGTACGTGAGAGTATGATCAGTCAGTGTGCTCATATTTTAGCCTGTTACCGCAAGAACTGCTCCAGTCCGTCTTCAGCCGGGCAGGTGAGCAGAAATCTCCACACATACTGTAAGTTCAGCCTCTCTGCCGCCGTCTCTGATCCGGCGTCACCATCGTCTTGTTCACAGCTGATTTTGCCCGAGTGTATGAAGCTTCTGCCCGTCTATCTGAACTGTGTGCTGAAGAGCGACGTGCTGCAGCCCGGCGCCGACGTCTCTCTGGACGACAGAGCGTACCTGAGACAGATGATCAGCACGCTGGACGTGGCCGAGAGCCACGTGTTCTTCTATCCCCGACTGCTCCCGCTGGTGAGAGGCGAGTCTGCGGCCGGCCGCCCGCATTACACCCACGGGTGAATGACTTTCTTCTTCTCTGCAGCAGAAGCTGGATGAGAGCACGTCTCTGCCCGCGGCCGTGAGGGACTCTGAGGAGAGACTGTCTAGAGGAGGAGTGTATCTGCTGGAGAATGGACTCAACATGTTCCTTTGGGTCGGGGCCGGTGCACAACAAGAGCTGCTTCAGGACATCTTTGGAACGGCGTCGTTTAGCCAGATAGACCCCAGCATGGTAATAATGTCTCTAAATGATCTAAGAGCAGAAGTGCTACAATTTTACTGACTGAATGCATGATCACACCAGCCACAGTGTGAGAAATGAACAGGGCAGGACGTTGTACAGTTGTGTAAATCTGTGGGTATTTTTCTGTTTTGCTGCTGCAGACGTCTCTGCCGGCTTTGGATAATCCTTTTTCAAAGAGACTGAGGGAGATAATGGAGTCCATCAGGGCACAGCGCTTGCGATACATGAAGGTAAACAGAACTGCGTCTTATGCTTCTCCCGGTGCTTGTTGCTAGGCAAGTCACACGTACTGTTATTTAGGGTTTTTTACAATACAGCTACAGTGCAATAAATGAATAAACCCCAGCGATGCTGTACGGTGACAGAACATTGACTCACTCTTGTGTTGTTGTTGTTGTTTTGTAGCTCATGGTGGTAAAACAGGAAGACAAACTGGAGCTGATCTTCAAGCACTTCCTGGTGGAAGACAAGAGCAGCAACGGCGGCGCGTCTTACGTGGACTTCCTGTGCCACATGCATAAAGAGATCCGTCAGCTGTTGAGTTAGAAACGCCACTGCCGGCCCAGAAGCCTTTATCGTTTAATCTGGCGTTTTAAACACCATCTTCTCTTCCTCCAGTCTAATCTTGAGTACCATAAGCAGGAAGTCGTGGCATGAAGGAAACGTTCTTTTGGTTTTAGTGACCCGACTGTCTCTTCACTGTTGTCTGCAGGGAGAACTTGTATGTCTGCGACTGCAGGAGAGAACTGCAGTCCGGCTTCCACTCCACTGCTGATTTGGGATCAGTTTTCCAAGCTTCAGTTAGACCTTAAACTGCTCTGTGAAATGTAACGCTGTCCTCAGAACAGCTGTTGAAGAGTGTGTAGCTGACTGAACGTTCTGTAAGGAACACTAGCACTGATTTGTGGTCAGTAGGAACAGATGGACAAAGGAAATAATGCATTAGAATGAAATGACACCTGCTCTCAGCACAGTGAAATGAAATCCTTTGTTATTCTCATGTGACCCAAATTTTAGAGTAACTTACATTTCTTTACTGATTCTTTGTCTTCTCTTTGATCATTTATTTTGTAACTTTGGCCTTACCGATTCAGTCTCTCTTTTCTCATCCTTTACAGTTTCGTTTTTGTTTGGTTTATTATTCACTTTTAAATGTGTGAAAAAACAGGCCGTGGGATTTTAAAGTGTGCTGTTAATCATTAAAATGTCTTTTATGCTCAAAAGCTTTCAAAATAAAAGTCTATGCATCAACTTATCTGTACAGAAGAGGCGAAAGACAAGCCTGCTGTGAAACTAAAGCAGGTTTTTTTGTCTCCATATTCAGCACATGTGCTTCACTCTGTTATAGTTCTGCATTTTCATCAGGAAATGATCCATCGGATCCCTCCAGCTGGACAGGTCTTCAGAGTTCCTCAACATGTGCTTCATTCATTGACATACTACAGAAACACAGATAAGTGTCACAGTCATTTTTTATCCTGAATGTTCTGCTAGAGATCCGTTCCACAGATGTGTGTGATCATTTGTTTTATTTAAACGTGTTTGTAAGGTTAGAGTCTAGGGTATTAATCTTTGTGCAATGGAAGCCTTTGCTATGAGTGGAGGACTCGTTTAGAAACGGACCCGTTTCATTTTCAAACACATTATGACGTTAAAAGCAATGGACACTGAATTTCTTGTCATCACATTTATAACATGTACAGAATTAAAACACATTTTGAAAATGATGTCAGTGTGTTGAGAGTCTTTTACATGAACTCAAGAACAAATATTTTGAATGACTCATTTTTGAGAACTTTCTCCTTCGGTTGGTCTTAAATCTTTTACAGACTCATTTTAGTTTTATAAGAGAATTTACTCTTGACACACTTTAAAATGACGTATTTAATGTTGTGACGTTGCTGTGTTTGTCCATCCATCACGTCACCCTCTCCGTCACTCTACACGTGACTCGCTGAGGAAGTCTCGCGAGATTTCCAGCAGCAGCCCCTCCCCTCCGCTGCTTCCGTCAGTATCTTTCTGTCAGCGGAACACATGAGATTCTCCTCCCGAATCCTGACCCGCAGCAGCCGCGGTACCGAGCCCTCTCCCGCACGCACGACGCAGCATGGCTACGATCGGAACCTCGACCCGCTTCACGGACGAGTATCAGCTTTATGAAGAGCTGGGGAAGTGAGTGTAACGTTGCGAGCCGTTGTGGCGCTGTGACGTTAATGTTGACAGCGGCACGGAGAGACACGTAAACCCGAGAGACGGACGCTCATGGATCGGGTCAGAACCGGACCTGATCCGATCGAGCCCTTTTCAGCGGCGCTGCTGGACCGCAGGGCGTCTGAGGGCCGGCTTACATATGTAGCGTAGAAGGCTGCATGTAGTGTGTACTATAAAGGGTCACACCTTGTTTTATTTTAAGGGCTTGTTGTTCGATGGGTATTTTGTTATCACTTCGCCTGTCGTTTGACGTCACCGTTGTTATGCAGATAGCGGTTTGAAATGAAAGTACACTATCTAGTGCACTGAAAGAGTACGCGACGGTTACCCGTTATTAAAATGACAGTTAATCGCGCAGCACTTTAATGTCGCGTGTGGTAAGAGATGTAAAGGTGTGTTTAATAAATAAGTGCGTTGATTCATTTTCTGCAGACGTGACGATTCACAGATTTACGCTGCTAATCAGTCGCGTGCGCGTGTGACGTCATCAACGACTGGCCGCTCTTTCCGCGTTCACGAGCGCGCGCGCGCGTGCGTGTGTGTGTGTGGTTAAATGCTTAAACGTACTAAATGATGTTTCAGTGTATAAACTGTACACTGAGTGCTGGGTTTAGAGGTTTGTACAGTATAAACGCATTACATCTATCCTAACACGTGTGTGTGTTTGCAGGGGCGCGTTCTCTGTGGTGCAGAGGTGTGTGAAAAAACCCACCGGCCAGGAATATGCTGCTAAAATTATTAACACAAAGAAACTTTCAGCAAGAGGTAAATCACAGGTCATTACATTTCTTGGCAAATAAAGATCATAAACATACATGTGTGGCTTTAAAACTAAATCTCATGTAAAGTTTCTGATCCAGTGCTTGTTGCTGTAGCTAGGCAACAGTTTTGTGCACGTCTGTGATTGGCTGCTGCAGTCGGGGAGCTCAAAACTTGAGTTGATGGTTTTGCATGAAGAACAAAAAATGTCCCATAATTCCTCAGTGACTGGAGCCGTGACGTGAGCTGGACAAAAGCCTGAAGTAGTTTCTCCCTGGTTCTGAGTTTGTTTTTACCCAGACCAGCACCTTGTATTTAGGTTAATCCACTTACTGAAGTGTGTGTCATTGGCTCAGGTCAGGGGGTGTGTGTCAAACTCTTCATGTTTCTGGCCGTAATCTCTGTAGTTCTGTCAGAACTGTAATAATGAAATAAGACTGAAATAATCCAGAGGTTCAGGTTAAGCCTACTGATCAGAATTATCTCCTGATTCTGATGTGATGCTGTGATCTGTTCTGGTGTTTGCACACACACACACCTACAGTGCATATATATTATGTGTGCATACTTTCTTTGGAATGGCTTTAAAGGGTGTGATTAAGTCATGTGTTGTTGTTTATTGCAAATGAAGTCTGTGTCACATGTTTTGAGTCATTTACTAGTTAGTTGTCACACTGTGTGTCACTGAGGGATCATGTCTTCCTGCATGGTTGGTGAACTCTGAGGTCTGCGCAGGTCCTGCCGCAGAGAATGACCTCAAAACAGACAGAAAATATCAGACACAACCGTGATGCTGAGAGAGAATGTAATTCCTGGATAAAGACAGAAGACAGACTGTCTCTCAAGCGTTTGTCATGTAATCCTCACACACTCCTGTAAATAAATATTTGTCTGTTGCTGTGTTGTAGATTTACTGTGTTCTGAAGTTTGTCATTGTCAGCTAACATCTGACAGACTCTCTCTCACAGCAGGGTTGTTTTTGCATAAACATGCACAGAAGCTTTGAGGTAAAGCAGTCAGTGCATTGATGGTGTACATCATATATTTGATCAGTGTGTGCGTGGCCTGGGAACTCGTGACTTAGCTGCCTTGTTGTTGTTTCTGATACACACAGTCACCCACACACACATTGAAACATGCAGCGTCTGAGCAGTGTTGCAGTAACTCTGCGGAGGACAGCCCTGAAGGATTGTGGGATTGAAACATTGTTCAGTGTGGGTCTCAGTATTATCAGTATTATCATGACTGGATTATTTAAAGACATTTTAGACAGAGTGGTTACAGCTCATCAGTTAAACAACCGTCTCTAACAAGATAAGAGATGCAGATTTTCAGACTGTATTTGCTCTCACACCTGAAAGGACTGTGTTCATGTTTTAACTTTTATTTTGCAGATGTCTTTCTATTTGTTGAGTGTTTGTCTGGTGTTTATTAGATTATTTGTGCTGATTTCCCTGGACTTTTCTCTCTCTGTCTGTTTAAAATGATAAACATTTTCTTATTTAAAGGAAACATTAGGGCAACGTTGTTACAGTCTAAAAGTGTTATTAAGCTGGATTTTTCCTTTGGTCTCATCTCACGCTCTTGTGTCTCAGCATCTCATTACGACTCTCTCTCTGTTTCTTTCTTGTGTGCCCCACTTTCTCCTCGTCCTCATTCTCATTTCATCCTCTGTGTCTTTCTCCACAGGGCTGGATGTGAATAATTCAGGCTTGTTGCATTACAGGACTGGCTGTTGTCATCAGAGCTGCTTCTTCAGAGCACAAACTAACATTGAGTTTGTCGTTTACAGTCGATGCGTTCGGTTTAATGAGAATCTGCGTCTCTGCGTGTTTTCCTGCTGAAGTTTTGAACAAAATGGTAATAATTTATGTGACATCACAAGATGAACTGATGTTTCGTAACACTGAATGGTCGCTGTGTTCAGTTGAGTGTTGAGGGATGAGGCGGGGAATGCATTAACACTGAAGCAGATACTGAGTGCTCCTGTGTGTCGCTGGTATTTCCTTCAGGAAGTGAATGTTATTAATGTTTTTTTAAGAGTTACTTGGTGGTCCTGAGGAAAAATTAGTTTTTAGAAATATGCATTCTGTATAAAAATGAAATTGATGTTATGATGTCATCGGCCCGGCTGACTTCATCAGCTTAGTGAGTTTATTGTTTGTTGAGTTTATCTCAGATTTAGGGAGTCGGGGACAATCAGCACATAACTTCTGTCTGATTTGTGAAGATATTTCTGTTGAGGCGCAGCCAGTGCTGAGTCTTCAGGGAGAATCGGTGGTGAATTGTTCCCTCAGGTCACGGTGGGGCTGTATGTATGGATGGATTGTTTGCGTTCGCTCATCCTGCACCTTAGTTACCGTTGTCTTGTGCCACAGGTGCAGTGAGCTCTGTGCTTAGTACCGCATTACCCACAATCCCCTTCTCTGATGGTTTGGCCCCTGTGGAAAGTCTGTATGGTGCCGTTACCTGGAGATGGTGTAATTCTTTGAAACTGGTTGTTGTAAGGAAACACTCTCATACCCATTCCACAAACTGCTGAATCACTTATTCAATTTGTCTGTGTGCTGATTTACTTACAAACGTTTTGATATAAGATGATAATCCGTCCTGTGTAACCTGCCAATCAAAACATTGTCCAATTGCCAGTCAGCTTTTATTCACGCAGCTTCCAATGGTCCAATCAACTCTTGAAGATTGAAGTCAAAGTCCCGCCCTGCGTTTTCTTCTTACTCCAGAAGCGTTGCACTCTATACGTGTCACTACAGACTGTTGCTTTAATCACAAGTGTAACGCTCTAAACAAACTTCTAACCGTACGTGGGAGCAGTAGTAGTGATGTTTGCCTTATGAAACATCACTAATAATGAAAGACAAGCATGTATCTCAGAGTTTCTCAGAGGGTCAGAGCTGTGAAGAAGAACCAACATGTTCTTTGCTTTTATATCTGAGAGAACTGAAGCTGAAGTGATGTCCTGTTTCTTCTGCAGATCATCAGAAACTGGAGCGGGAGGCCCGAATCTGTCGACTGCTCAAACACCCCAATATTGGTGAGTCTGTGTGTGTGTCTGTGTGTGCTGTGAAAATACAAAATCATATCGTGCGGAACTGCCTCTCTGAAAGGCATTGTTTTACAGAATGAGCAGTGCAGGAAACAAAATGAGCAGATGAAGAGAAGAAAGGCAGAATTCAGTAAATGAAATGCAGAAACGGGAGAGGAGGTTGAGAGATGAAGATGTAGGAGTGAATCCATACAGAGCAGAGTAATGGTCCCTGAGAGGAGAGAACAGTTAGAGCTTCTACAGGAGAGAGGGAAGAGACTGGAACTATAAATAACTGAGCTGAGGTGGGCAGCAGATCAGCACAAACACTGTGATGCTATGCTAATGTGCTGTTCTCTGATGTATTTTATATAATGAGCTGGTTTTACACAGAAATTACGCAGTAAAAACAGTGGAGTGTGTTACAAACAAGTGGAGACAAGCAGCAACAATCAACTGTGTGTAAATAAACCTTTCACATTAAAAGTTTCTCACTGATTTGATCAGTGTGTGTGTTTCCTGCAAATTAATGCAGTGATGTCAGCTACAGGGAGACTTCATTCACAGCTAAGATCTGCTAATTAACCGCCAGCCATCATGTTTTAAAGTCCACTCTCTCTCTTTGTGTCTCTCACTTTTCTGTTTTTTACTGTCTCAGCATCCCTTCATCTTTGTTCCCTCCTTGGGTGATGCTGCTTCATTGTCACCTGTCTGTCCCTCTATCACACACACAGCTTGTCATGTTTTCTGCTTGGGCTGCACACAAGTGACGAGCAGAGTTACAGAGAGAGGGGGGGGTGTTAATCTTGTGTTTTACAGACGGTGTGTTTTGATTTGAGCAGCACAGAGCGTGACGTGAAACACGCATTACAGAACATTCAGATCTGTGTTAGGGCTCTTCAGTGTTTACCTGACTCGCTCCTTATTACTCTCTCCCTCTGCCCTCCCACCTCATTCACTGCGTGTCAGTGTGTATGTGACACCGCTTGTGTACACAGATGAACTTTCTCTTTCATTAATCCATGTGTTTGTTATAGTTACTGAAGTCTGTCAGTCTGCTTTGTAATTGTAAGCGTTACCCTAACGTTGCCACGAAAGCATTTAGTTGGATGTATGCTGTTTGTTTAGTGTGACAGTGAGCAGTTCATTAACACATCTGCTCTGTTTCAACCCTCAGTTCATTAACACAAGATCCAGTGTTGATTCATCTGCTCTGTTTCAACCCTCAGTTCATTAACACAAGATCCAGTGTTGATTCATCTGCTCTGTTTCAACACTCAGTTCATTAACACAAGATCCAGTGTTGATTCATCTGCTCTGTTTCAACCCTCAGTTCATTAACACAAGATCCAGTGTTGATTCATCTGCTCTGTTTCAACCCTCAGTTCATTAACACAAGATCCAGTGTTGATTCATCTGCTCTGTTTCAACCCTCAGTTCATTAACACATGATCCAGTGTTGATTCATCTGCTCTGTTTCAACCCTCAGTTCATTAACACATGATCCAGTGTTGATTCATCTGCTCTGTTTCAACCCTCAGTTCGACTTCATGAAAGTATCTCGGAAGAAAGTTTTCATTACCTGGTCTTTGACCTGTGAGTATGACTGACACACACACACACTCAGTACCAATGGGGTGAATTTGGGGGCGTATCTAAACAGCAGCAGTTATAAATGTAGTATATTTGTATTTTATTGTGTGGTAAACCAAAGCAAATTTTGTTTTTGTTTTATATAATCCATTTATAAATATTAATATTTTTTAATATTTATAAGTATTATTTACCTCAATATGTGTCATTGGTGTGTTGTCTCTCTCTCTCTCCACAGTGTGACTGGGGGCGAGTTGTTTGAGGATATCGTGGCCAGAGAGTATTACAGTGAAGCTGACGCAAGGTGGGCTCTCCAATTTACTGTTGCTGTGGTTACCGTGCAGCCGCCTGCAGTGAGACACCCACCACACGCCATTCAGACACACACTCTCACTCGCTCACACACACTCTCTCACACACACACTCTCACTCGCATACACTCACACACATTCTCTCACTCGCGGAGAGCATTGTGAAGGGAGGCGGGAACTTTAAACACTTAAAGCTATTGCTGCAGTCGCTGTAAGATGTGGTACAGGACAGGACAGGCACAAGAAGCTGTCCAATGCTGTGATGTTAAAAAAGCCACAGCCGTGTTTCATTCATCCATTCATTCTGTTTCTGTGAGTGGCTCTGGAGAAAAGCGTCTGCTAAACATCTACACGTTCTCTGTTTTCAGCCAGTGCATCAGTCAGATTCTGGAGAGTGTCCATTACATCCATCTGCATGACATCGTACACAGAGACCTGAAGGTGAGAGAGAGCCTGTCGTCACGACAACCCTGGCCATGGCAACCAGGCTGCCTCTGAGGGTTTCCACGTCAACACCCTCCCCTGTCCAGCATACACACACACATCTACCATTAAATTACACATTTAAATCTGATTTTAATAAAACTGTAATTTCTCAGAGGCACTCGTGTGTGTGTGTGTGTGTGTGACTGCAATGCTAAGCAGCTGAAGTATGCCCAGTCTGGTTGCCATAGCGAAGAATGTGATGTGACAACTATTGCTGGGATTGCCTGAGAGACGGAGAGGATGTGTTATATTTCTCTGAGCAGTGGTGACTAGTACTAGAGAACTAGTCAACAATGCTGATTCATCTCTACACTAACTCACGCTAGAATAACCCAACGGTTATAATAATGAGAACACTTCTCTTCATTAGTTGTTCACACAGACAGTAGTGTTGTCGTGTGGCTGTATTGTCGTGTGGCTCACACACACACACACACACACACACACACACACACACACACACACACATCTTCCTGCTGCTGGTTTCATGTCTTTGATGTTAATGGCTCTTCTCACAGCCTGAGAACCTGCTGCTGGCCAGTAAGATGAAGGGAGCAGCGGTCAAACTGGCAGATTTTGGGCTGGCCATCGAAGTTCAGGGTGACCAGCAGGCCTGGTTCGGTAAAAACTTCATCCTCTCTCACACATTTAAACGCTTATACTGCTCCTTCATTTCAATCAACGTTAATCTGACCTGAGATTAACGTTGATTTAAACCCTGTGAGAGGGTTTAAATATATTGTTATTAATATTAATATTATTGGTGTGTGTTTATCTGAAGTAACACAATAATAAAATATGTAAAAATGATTAAAAATAATGGCATCCCTTCACTGACGGTCACGCAGAAAACAGAAAATTTGTCAGCCAATCAGATTGTGGTATTCACTAGGTCAGTGTGCTGTCATTGGCTGTTACCTGTACAGTTACAGTAGAATGCATTAGAACATGCGTTTGTCTGTGTGCTGTGTGTCACAGGTTTTGCAGGAACACCTGGTTATCTGTCTCCAGAGGTCCTGAGGAAAGAGCCGTACGGCAAACCGGTGGATATTTGGGCCTGTGGTGAGTCCGTAGACAACATTCCCAGAACGCTTTAAAAGACTTATTACAACACCAGCCTCTCTCTCTCTCTCTCTCTCTCTCTCTCTCTCTCTCTCTCTGCAGGTGTAATCCTGTATATTCTGCTAGTGGGTTACCCTCCATTTTGGGATGAAGATCAGCACAAGTTATACCAGCAGATCAAGGCAGGGGCTTATGATGTAAGTATCATGTATAAACCAATCAGAAATGGGAGTCCAATTTTTTCCAAAGTGTGAATTATAGGTGTAGCGCTGATCATGTGCTTAGGCCCAGATTTCCTGTCCTCTGTTCTGTTTGGTTGCCTTTACTGAAGCAGTACATGAAGGCCCACTCATGACATGAGTGTGTGTGAGAGCCATCCATCCACACACTTACTGTTGCTGTCGTTCTCTGCTGTGACTCATTTCATTAACATGCTTCTCCTGTTTATAGATCACATATGTAACACTCCTGTAAATGTTTCACTGAAAAACAAGTGTAGGCTGAGGTGCTGAAATCATCAACTAAAATAAAACTGACTGCAGTAATTCTGTCACTCCCACAGTTCCCGTCTCCAGAGTGGGACACCGTTACCCCCGAGGCCAAGAATCTCATTAACCAAATGTTGACCATCAATCCAGCCAAGAGAATCTCAGCAGAACAGGCCCTGAAGCACCCGTGGGTCTGCGTAAGTTCCCCCAGCAGAACTGCACTGAGAACCTGCTCAGAACACAGTCTTTTACAGTCCTTTACAAATGTAAAGGTGTAGTTCCCTCCAGTCAGGACAGATATCAAGTGGGCTTTGAATGACATGAGTGTGAGAACACAACAACAAGACTTGTTTTAGAGTGAACTGTACCTCTAGAATAAAGTCAAGCGTGTGAGCGGTGCTAATGTTCAGATAAACTCAGAATGAGTGGAGATGTTTGTATGTTTTTCAGCAACGGTCCACGGTGGCGTCCATGATGCACCGGCAGCAGACGGTGGAGTGTCTGCGCAAGTTCAACGCTCGCAGGAAACTGAAGGTGAGGCAGATTCTGTCCCCAGTCTTACTCCATCAGCTCTGTTTCTCTGAACTAAAGCTTTCTGTCTTCCTGTCTGTCAGGGAGCGATTCTGACCACAATGCTGGTTTCTAGAACATTCACAGGTGAGTTTTATTTGTTTTGGGCTCAGGAATGCACAGAACCTTTAGACCTTCACAGAACTGTGAAATATGTGAGAAGAAGAAATGTGTAAAGATTTCTCCCTCTCTCCCTGTGTTTTCTGCAGCCAGTTTACTCAGAAAGGGAGATAAGGTAAACGTCAACGTGTTCGTTTGCATCTGTAATATTTGTCTCTGCTGCATGTTTGCTTGTAGACGGTTCATCCTCAGAGTCTGTTATGATATTAAATAAGTGAACAATCTAATTTTCAACCTGTATTTATTTGATTCAATAACTGTCCTCCAGGTTGGTTTGTGAGGGGCTATAGATTTGCGCTAGTGAGGAGAGCCTCAGCTTTAACTGAGGCTCTGTGTTTGATGCCCCTACAAAATACTCAAATCTTCAATTTATTAGTTATATTAATTAATTAAATATTTAATAGTGATGTCATCTCTGTTTCAGTCCCAGTCCAACAACACTAAAAACAGTGTAGTGAGCGCTGTAGTGAACGCCATGAAAGACAGCAACACAGCCGCCTCTACACCAATGGTACTCAACACTTACTGCATTTCATTGTGATTGATGCATGACAGAAACAGTTTTACAATAAACCTATGCTGCAAAATCTAGATGTGACTCTCTTCTACTCTCAGTCTAAACCTGCTTTTAATGATTTTACAGCAGGTTTGCATGTATTCAGCACTTAAACCAGACCTGTAGTTTGTGTGCATAAGAGTTTTACTTTAGTCATGTTGTGAAATCTTATTAAATTTACAGGAGCCACAAACTACAGTTGTGCACAACTCTGCTGACGGACCCAGAGTGAGCAGCTTTACAGTTTACAGCCTCAGCATTCACAGCCTCAGCATTCACAGCCTCAGCATTCACAGCCTCAGCATTCACGGCCTCAGCATTCACAGCCTCAGCATTCACAGCCTCAGCATTCACAGCCTCAGCATTCACAGCCTCAGCATTCACAGCCGCAGCATTCACGGCCTCAGCATTCACGGCCTCAGCATTCACGGCCACAGCATTCACGGCCTCAGCATTCACGGCCTCAGCATTCACGGCCTCAGCATTCACAGCCGCAGCATTCACGGCCTCAGCATTCACAGCCGCAGCATTCACTTAATGAATTATTTCCCAGCTGCTAACACATTAAACATACTAACAACTGAATCTATGATGTTTTCGTGATGGTGTGTGATGGTTGTGTGTGCAGGGCTCCACAGAGAGCTGTAACAACAATGAAGAAGGCTGGAGTTGTGACAGTGCTGTGATGAGTCAGTGCAGTGGCGGGACCGAGCCGTCTGCTCTGATGGCTTCACCACACGCTTCTCCAGCCAGTAAGTCAGGATCTTCTTCACCTTCGCCTACCTCAAACCCTTTCAGCACTTGTTTGTTGTGTAGAAGAGTGCGTCTGCTGCACCGAACACCTTCTCACCCCGCCGATAGTGTTCTGCCATCCCTCCATCATTTCTCTCTTCTGTCTGGTTTTAGCTCGTAAGCAGGAGATTATAATGATCACAGAACAGTTGATCGGGGTCATTAATAAAGGAGACTTTGAAGCATATACGTGAGTTAAAACACCTCAGCACTGATGAACAGTGTGTGACGCTGACTGTTCCTCTAACCATTCTCTCTCCCGCCATTTTCAGGAGAATCTGTGACCCGGGTCTGACGTCCTTTGAGCCTGAAGCTCTGGGTAACCTGGTGGAGGGGCTGGACTTCCACAAGTTTTATTTTGAGCACTGTGAGTTCTTTATGAAGCAGCTGTGGCGTGTCTGTGTTGAGGGTGTGACGTGTGTGTGTGTTTGGTGGTTGCAGTGTTACAGGGTGTGACGTGTGTGTGTTTGGTGGTTACAGTGTTACAGGGTGTGACGTGTGTGTGTTTGGTGGTTACAGTGTTACAGGGTGTGACGTGTGTGTGTTTTTGCTGGTTACAGTGTTAAGTAAGAACAATAAAAGTCTTCACACCACTATCCTGAACCCTCACGTTCATCTGATCGGAGAGGACGCTGCCTGCATCGCATACATTCGGCTGACGCAGTTCGTGGACGGTCAGGGCCGCCTGCGCAGCTGCCAGTCGGAGGAGACGCGCGTGTGGCACCGTCGAGATGGCAAGTGGTTAAATGTTCACTTCCACTGTTCAGGAGCTCCAGCCGTCCCTCTCCAGTGAACCGCGTCAGACGCAGGTGATGGTTCTCTAGAGGTTTGTGTTGATGTCATATCACATGACGAATAATAACACCTCTGCTGCCTCTCAGCTTGCCTGGATCCTTCAGATGACAGGAGTGTTTCTGCTGTGTGGCTGGATGGGTGCCGGAGGACCAGTCTTACAGCTACAGACACACCAGTGAGGAATAGAGCAACATCCAGTTCAACTGTCAACACCACCTCTCCTGTCCGAACCTTTGACCAATAGGAGCTGGCCGCGGCTGTGGCCCCGCCCAAGGGACGGTGCATGTATGTGACACCCACACGGGTTGCTGTTTTGTGCTTTTCCATGGAACCATCTTTTGTTGCCGGTGAAGATGTTAAGAAGGTGTTGTACTGATCTTCATATACTGTATATTGTAAAAATCACTAGTTTAAACAGAAGCTGCAGTCAAGTGTGAAAAGCGTTTATGAGTAAAACAGAACGGGGCAGTTATGGAACGGTGGGGCCAGTTTACAGGGTCATCCTCTGTTTTTTCTGAAATCATGTGAGAATTATGGTAAAGGTGTGTGTGAGTGAGATAAATAGTTAAGGTAACTAGTTCAGATAAATAGTTAAGGTAACTAGTTCAGATAAATAGTTAAGGTAGATAGTTAAGGTAAATAGTTAAGAAATTCTTCATATCAAGACATAAAAGAACCAAAGTGTCATTTTTAGTCTTTTTAAGGAATGTTTCTGTTCAGAGTCAGTGAAGATTCATGTTTCTCATAAATATAAATGTTTTTGTTACGTTTGTGTTTTTAAGATAGATCTTCTTGAGTTGATGTAAGTGGTAGACCTGTCAAGTTACACAGAGATATTTAAAGGAGCAACGCACTCTGTGACTGTGTGTGTTACCACATCTAGATATAATGTGTTTAATAGTGTATATGAAGAAAGTTTGGAGCAGTTTCACAGGACACATCAAACACTATCCAATATACGCAGCCACTTATATCTGCTCACAACAGACCCATCAACACAGGTGTATCTTCACCATAGTAAGATCTAAAAGAGGACTGGCCATTTTTACAAACTGCATGAAAGTGAAGCTTTGAGCTGTGTTGTGAGTTTTCTCAGCACATGTAGTACCATCACACACACACAGCTGTATTGTATAGGTGTGTTTGTTTGGTAATGTGTTAAACTCATCTGTCCTCAGATGTTGTGTTTGATATGTGTGATAGGAACGTTAAATACACTGTTACTCTCATGCAGTCACAGAACCTTTATTTGCTGTAGTTACATRGTTTTAAGAAGCATCAGTAACTAAAGCGTTACAATGTTCCAGATTATAGATGTTGTTTTAACGTTAGTGCTCGGATGTGAGAGAGTGATTCAGACATTGTAATCCTGTAACGTTTTTGAAACATTCCACTAACAACTGATAAATAACATTGTAGATATTACGTTAACACGTTCTGCTGATGTTACTGCAGTAATGTTTTAAAAGCGTTGAGAGAACGTGTGTGTGGCATTTATACAGCTGTTGTGTTTCTGTGGCTGGTGTGAACTGTGTCGAGAGTTATTACATCCAGACTGTAAATACATGTAATGTTCGCGCGTCTGTCACCATGACAACAACATCCGTAGCGACGTCACGCCGTAAACGTGTGTTTTGTGTCTCTGTTTATCTTTAACGTTTTGCGCTCCTCTGTCTTTATTTGTCTTTCACGTCTGTGTAAATCCATCCGTTTGTTGCACTTGCTCTTCCGCTCGTTTGACGGCGACAAACACGAGCTAGTGTTGGTTTAAGTGTTAAACGGCGTCCAGTAACTAACCGGCGGACACGCGTGTCTGACGTTCTGGGTAAATCTAATGAACGACCAGTAATGGCGCCATGAATGGGCTGTAGCTCCCATCGTCCCTCCGCAGGGATCGTCGTGTAGCTGGCAGCAGTGAAGGGCGTGTAAACATGAACGTTCACTCAATAAACGGTGTTAGCGGCTCTTCAGCTGTGTCGTTCCTGTACGTGTGTGTCATCATCTCAGCTGTGACACGGGTAGCAGGTGTGTGGTGACGTGTTCCGTCACGGGCGCTGTAATGACGTCATGGAGCGGCATTCGCACACGGCTCCGGATGTCCCGCCTGTTTACGTGATTGACACGCGCCTCGGCGAATAATAGCTCACAAAGTCTATGATTGACAGCAGTATTGACCAATGAACGCGCGCGTTTCCGCAGCGATGGCGTCTGCTGACTCTGAAACAGAGGCGATGAGGAAGAGGAGCTTGGCCGGACTCGTCATGGGCTGTTCTGGGATCAGTGAGCTTTAGGCCGTACAGCGGTAAGAACATCAGCACGTGCAGCGATTAGAGGTTTCAGACGTGATGCTGCCAAACAACAACCGGGTTAAATGTCACTGACCGCATCGCGTTCAATCACAGACATCCGCCTCTGACCGCATCGCGTTCAATCACAGACATCTGCC
>JBAJNP010006236.1:0-26171 GCA_036877545.1 Yasuhikotakia modesta | reverse complement strand
TTTATATCACCCGTTTATTGCATGTTTTTAGCATGGAAAGAGCAGAGCACAGATTCTCCATGTGATCTTTAGAAGTAAATAAACAACAGCACATTCTTCTGAATTAAAAACTACATGTAAGTGGAGTCTGACCTTCCTCTGGACATCAGTAAGAATGAGAAGCTCTGCAGATAAGTCCAAACTGGCCTTCAGACTGGGAAGCACACCACTGTTAAATGGATCTGGAGAAAATCTGAAACACATCAAATAAGTTCTTCTAGAGTTCATAAACACAGATTGCATCTAGAGACTACCACAACTTTAAGAACTGCTGGCGGGGTTATTTTAACGTTAACCAAGAACATAGCTCAAACATACAGCTCCAGCTTTGTGCTTAGATGAACAGACCTGATGGTTTGCAAGCAGGTCCACGATACCGTGCACCACATCCTCAGCTCCTGGTTCTGATCCGCTCCGGTGATGAGGAAGCGCCAGAACGGAACACTTAAGCAGAACGTAAGAATAAAGATTGCACGTCTTACAAACGCAACTCCAAGTAAATGCATCCTAAAGTCTTGATTCTGCTGTTCTGAGGTTGACAAAAACATTTAATTGGAGCTCAACACTCACTCAGGGTCTTGCTTCTTGTGGTTGTCGCAAAAAAGCAGACAGGAAAGAGGCCGTCCATTGTGCGGCTGCCATTCATGCAGACATCTGCAACAGACGCATATTTACTGCATTTTTTAATGCAGCTTATCAATTTAGCAAGACAGCTAGCAAAAAACATGCACTTCTCTGGTATTGATTATTACAATGCGCGTATGCCAACAAATATATATATACATATATATACATATATATATATTGACTAACAACCCACTTTAACCCAGAGTTAAAACTTCAAGAATTACAGAAAAAGTCATTCAAGGTAACTCACTGTTGTGTTCTTATTTGAGATTGCAACAAGGGACAAACAAACAAGAACATGGTTGTAATTTTCCAGTAGGCTATATAATTTTCCCCACACACATTTTTGGAAGAATCGGTTGCCTCAGACATGTACCTGGGTTGACCTTGTCCCTCAATGTAGATCTGCCAGAACTTCACGTATCCATCGTGACTGGCTGTGGCCAGAACCGTACCGTCAGGAGACAGCGCTCCCTCGCTAATGCGCTGCGTAAAACGAGCGTTACGTTAAACAGCTTACCACAGAAATCACAATTACAATTTATTTAATGACTATATGATAAGTAGCTCCTGTAGCTCAACTGGTAGCATTGCGTTAGCAGTGCAAAGGTTGTGGGTTCGATTCCAGGAAACATAAGTACAAATAAATATATAACATAATATATAACTTTAATTTACTGTGGATAAAAGCATCTGAAATATGAATAAGTCTTAAAATGTCTAATGTCAGTCAATTGAGAAGCTATTGAAGGTAATTCAGTGTATGAACAGAGGCTGGCTAAAGGAGAGCAGGGCTTACAGCCGAGTGTCCTCTGATAGTGATGAAGCCTTCCTTCAGATCGGTGGCATCCACAGGCCATGAGCTGTTACTGGATCGCAGGATATCAAGATCCCAAACTTCAGCCTGTAGGAACGAGTGTAAAAAGCGACACATTGAGAAACATCAGCGTCAGTTGGAGAGTTAGCAACAACTACAATTAAAGCATCACATGGAACAGAAAACGCACTCTGTCTTCGTGAAGCAGCGCTAGCGTCTGACAACCATCCTCTGGGTTCTCTTCGTTGTCCTCTGGGATAAAGGGACACCAGATTAGTCTACGGTTCGAGTTTAGGGGCGTGTCCTCGGGCCTCCGGATGTGAACTATGACCTCATCTCTGAGAGACATCAATGTTAAAGAAAAACTTTGCAGTAAACCTGCTCACTAGCATCAAACTACACATAGAACCGAACAAAAGCACATACAGCGGAGTTATCTATAGATAAAGATACTGTATTTTGCTGTTGTGGATGGTGAGTTGCCAAATAAACATGTTTCCAGCTTCATCCACGCAGCCCAGCAGGGCGGAGTCCAGGTGAGCAAACGCAAGATCCGTGACGGCACCGGTGAAGCCCTTCAGCAGGGAACGTTCGGAGGAACCCAGTCGCAGCACACGGATCATAGACTGGTTGTTTGCGCCTGCGGGCAGTTCAAGCAAACGATTAATCTATTTGAATCCATTCAACATGTAATTTAAAGTTTTCTAATGTAACATAATACAAAATTCATTAAAAGCAACTTTGGGAAACGCTGATGTTTGTGAACATACCTCTTATAGCATAAGCCAAGTATGAATTTGAGACAGCTATCAAATTTCCATAGTAGTATTTGTGCTCCCAGTCATATTTGGCCACAGGCTGAATTTTAACCTGTGAGAAAGACACATGTAAGAAACATTCAGCACCACAAACGGGATAAATTCCACATCATTATTCCAGCTACAGAAACTGAATAAGGAATTTTAAAATGTATTATAAAGAGATGCGCTGACATCACAATGTATGTAGGTCATTAAATATTTACTATTGACTTAAAAATCCAGGTACTGCAAAACAGTAACAGTTTTGCACAAGTTTATTATTTCACCCACCTTGTTGCTACCACGCGCTTTACTGTCGATACTGGAGTCCCGACTGGACATAATTTCCACATTATTTGCTCTGATGGGGACACAGGTGGATCCGTCATCTCCCAAAAGACAACTAGGAAAATTAAAAAACAGATTTATGAAGATATTGACAAAGCATTGGCTTCAAAATATCTGATCGGACTCAACTGCCAAATATTATAACTATTATAAACAAATACTATAAAACATGCCTTGCAAAAACAGTAAATAACAAGATATTGTCCATCTTGTGCGTTGCACAGTCTACAGAGTTGGTAAGCATTGAAAACAAACATGGTTTGTGTGGTAAACATACATGGTTTGTGTGTCCTGTCCGTTGAGCTTGTCTGAGTTGTGTGTGTTCTGCTCCACCAGTTCACTCGCTCCTATAAGCTCACATCCAAGACCTCCATTCAACTCCCCATTAAAAGATGTTTTTCTTTGGCTCTCAGCTGAGCAGTGCTCTGTGGAATATGACCAATATTCAATTATGTGGAAAACAAAGCAAGATCATACTAACACATTTAAGTTACACCTTTCTAAAGAATGAATACTACTTTTATGCAGTATAGGTATACAGTGGGGCCCGAATCAATATGTTTTAATGGCATTTGAACACCATGTGTATATGAAGAGATTGCCGACTTATTTCTGAGGTCTCGTCTCAGCAACTGCATGCAAAAATGCTGCCTATGTAAGCAGCTGACTGGGTCTATAAACACGCTTGACGTTTTCTATGTAATAACTTTGCATGAAGGAATTCAACTCCCAAGCAAATGTAAATATTTGTAAATATTTACATGAGATTTCTACGGCTGTCAAGTCGGTGTGGTGAAAAATAAAGCTTTAAACTTTTGGACCAGATCTGTACTTCTGTAGCATAAACATCTGCACAGTCTCTGCCCGTCTGTTACATCAGCGCCTAGCAAAGCTACTGCTGCTAACACTGATAAATGCCAGCTGCACTATCCCAAATATCGCCATTTGTGCTTTTCATTCAACCACAACATTGTATTAAACACGTCGATGGCCTCTTATAAAATCTTGTTTTCGAGCGACTATCGACCGAGTGGCGCTGAAAACAGGCTCTGCGCAGCACCATCGACCGCGGCCTAGCTGCGCTCCTCCCCGGCATCTTACCTGCCGAGTTCCCGGGACGATCCAGTTTTAGCATATCCCGGAGGTGCTGGGTCGCGCCCTCTATGTCCATGTTGGAGCTGGAAGCCATGAATTAAGGGAAGGGGGATTCAACTTCTAGGAAGAGACAGATTTCCAGTAGTTTTGTTTTGTGTCTGATCCTGCCCCTGGTGAAAAGCTTGCAACCTTCCCTCAACTTCCGATCAGCGTTACGTGCATTTCATTCCCCAGCCGCCGCTGCCGCGACGTTTTGGTTCCGGGATATTCAATCACTGTAATCCAATTTAATGTATAAAATTATTCATGTTTATTAAGAGACAAGTAATGCATTTAAAAAATCATTTAGAAAGGGTTTGTAAGCAAGTTTCACCCGTATTAATCGTACAAGCTACAGCAATAACAAAAACGTCAGGCTTCGTTTTTATCTCCTTTATTTCCACATTGTTTGACTGTCGTTTAGCTTTTTCTTACTCTTTCCCTCAAGCCACTGTTGAAAGTGTATGACTGCAGGGTTAAGCAACCATATAGCAAGTGTACAACAAATGTATTTGTCCAAAAAATATTGTAAGAACATGACTTGTGTTCATCTTGCTGTTCGGTCAATTTCAGTGCAAAAGCTATAAAGCAGAAGACATCTATTTTTAATGCTAGTACCATAACTTGGCCTTTTTAAGTATTTCTAATTATAAGCAAGTATCATTTTGCCTACAGTGTAAACATCTGTTCAAAATAAAGAGATATGTCTTTTTAAACCAGCATTTCTATTTTCATGTTTCAGGCTTCTTTGATGTTAACATATTTTCCTCATGACAAAATAAGCCTCAATATGAATGATATTGCAGTGAAACAAACACCTTTGGCCACACAACACATTACATTCATATCAAATTTGAAACTATTTCCCGCATCCAATGACTTCAAGATTCCAATCAAGGGGCTAAAAGGAATTTGAATTAAACTAAAAACACCCAAAAGCATTTAAAAGCACAATCTTGGCTGTACTTTTTAAAAAACCTGTTTGAAATGCCTCAACCTTGATAAAACTTGTTTTATTGATGTGGTCGCCAGTAAAACTTCAAATATGCACTAAATAAAAACATACACTGGAAAACTAATCAGATGTAATGCATTGCTTAGTTAATCTGCTAATCATGAGGTTTACCAGGGATCACCCCCTCTAACCAGTTAGGCAAACAGGTTTTACCCAAAGACAGCTGCTTCAAGACAAACTAGCTACTTCTAAGACGAACAAGAAGTCATTGTTTGCATTCTGCTCAAGTGAATTTAAGAGTTTAACAGGCAAAAAGACATTTGTAAAAACAAACAGGGATAAACAAGATGATGACATTGTTAAGAAAAAGTCAAAGGTTTTATTGTGTATCGTGGCTTGACTTATGTTGTCAGAGAGAACAGTGTCTGATGGGGGGGTGATGTTGGTGTTCAGGCCAATGGAGCAACCTGTCATTACACTGAGTAGAGACTCAAAATTTTGGAAGGGGCAAGTTTCAATGAGAATATTCTAAAAACTAAAAACAAGTTGACACACTTTGTACTAAAGCGAAGACAGAAAAACGCTTGTTATTTCAAAGTCATAAACAGCAACTAAAATGTAAATATCAAATGACTGAGGTTAGGTTAATACGTTTTTGTCCTGGTCAGGGCGTCCTCTGATATTTAAGCTCCCGTCATCATGCAGGTTGGCAAAGAAAAAGGTCAGTTTAATGGATTTGTGGGCTTTCAGCAAAGAAACGTCATGTCGGACAAGAGGCAGTGCTGCATACGCCTGCATGTCTTCTGTGATTGGCTGCTGTAATCCGGTGCCGTTTTGCTTGGGTGTGATGAAAGAAGGGCTGATTGGCAGGTTCAGGAGTCAGCGGGGTGCAACCCCGTCCTCTGCCTTCCCCCGCTTCCCTCCTGCCGGCTGTGGGACGTTTAACCAAAATTGTGCAGCGCAAGGCGGAACATGTCATTGGTGCAAACCCACGCCTCATTAATGTTCTTCAGAATGAAACTCTGATGAAATCCCATGATGGGGTCGTCATCCGCCTGCGCAAAACAGAAACAAACAACAGATTAAGGCAAATGTTCTGATACTGTTATGCAACAGTCCTTTAATTTCATCAGAGTGGAAAAATATAAGCATAGAAGGACTATAATTTGAAATGCTATCACAACAAAACAATGCAACATGCAATTTTAAACCATAACTTTACGGTATTAGGGGACCATATTTTTTCAAAACAAACATTCACACAATGCAAAGGTTCATTTTTAAAAGGTCTCAGGCTGTGTCTCTTTCTATGCAACATAATCCATACAACTGAGTTTGGGCTAAACTGGTCACTGCTAACACCCAAGACAGCCCAGAGATGCCATTTGATAGTACTGTTACACGTGTTTGACGGTCTTGTTAGTAGGCATTTAAACATCCTGCAGCACAACATGTGTGGGATAAACAAGTATGTTAGCAAGTTAGTTTATCTTCTGCCAAAACATCTAATTTTGTAATGGCAACATTTTAAGCTATTTTTGGCAACATGAGAATCAGGGATCACTGGTATCCAAAAAAAGCTGAAAGGTGAGAAACAGTCACATGATCAACTACATCATCTGTCACATACTGTAGCCAAATCGCTGCAAGTGATTTTACTGTTCCACATGCATGTAAGAACAGCGATAGTCTACTAGCAGCCTAAATTAAACCACAGGACACAGGCGATTCATAAACACACACCAGGCAAACCTACACATCCGTCACATCACGGTCGCCACACAAAGTTCACAAACGTTAAATCTGAACACATCTTGAAGCATCAGTACAGTGGGTTTGTAAGAACCCAAACGGACTCTGGTCCTTACAGACATTAGGAGGAGGAAAGGCCTTTTGACCACAGAGAGTCTTTAAGCTCAAAGGTTGTGCAGGGCAAGCCTGAAGACCTCGTTGGTGCAAACCCAGGCCGTGTCGAGACATTTCAACAGAAAGATTTGATGGAAGCCCAGCACTTGGTCATCGTCAGCCTGACAGACAAACACACATACTACAGCTCTGAAATACCTGCACTTGGAGAACAACCAGGAACTACCATGTGACACAGAAAGACATCCAAGGAAGGCTTAAACCTTCTATAACCACATTCAATTTAAATTCTGCTGGGATTAATGTAATTTGGGATAGAAACTGCCCTAATAGACTATAATCAACTACATATCTGTTAATGGGCCTCATCTCATGCAGTGCTGAAATGTCATAAATATTTCTTACAGGCCAAAGTGATGAAATTTAAATAAAATACTTACTTTTAGTTGCCCTACTACCATACTCAATATGCAGCTATCAGGGGTGGGCTGGTGGTCTTGTGCTGTTATGCTGTGAGCTATTTTTGTGAAGGGCAGGCTCTGGAATAGAAGTTGAAATAATATGACTATAAAACAAGGAATTGGTATAAATATACCAGTTGCTTCAAGTAAATTATAAGCTGCTTAGTTTGCACGTATAGAAATGCACATTTAATAATGTGACAAAGCATAAATATCAATCATAAATGTAAATCAATCCTACATGCACCCATCACAGATGCAGGACAAAGAAAGCTACTAAAACCACCAGCTATATTTCTTTCTGGACATAAAAGTATTTTCTTTCTCTCCTCTTGGGTGGCATGCATGATTATTTGAATTTGATACGTCAATCCATTCATACCTTAACATACATATTAAATCTTGGGTTCTTAATGTCAGTTGCCATACTTACAGACAGCTTTTCGACAATCGCCGCTTTTCCCTGGAATTGCTGACCCTCCCACGTAAGGCATGATGCATCAATCTAAGAGAAAGAGTGCATGAAAATGAGACACGGTAGCCAGTTGAAGACTGCCATTTATAAACACATCTATCACACAGTAATTGCTGAAATGTTAGCAACAACTGTAGCTATACAATGAACCACTAACAGAAGACATGCAATCGCATTTGTTCACAAACCAGACATGTTTAAATCTACAAATGTACATATATTTGTTGTTTGTTAGACTTACCCAAATTATCCCAAAATACAGTGCAATTAAATAACAATAGTATTATTTACTGTTTCTCTTAAAATAGTTCAGACTCTTTCTAACAGGTCGAGTACAGAACCAATTAAACCAATTGGCCTGAACAAATTGGGTTATAAAATCACATGAACGCATGACTGTTTGTGAATGCATGCTTGTTTGTGACTGGCCATCTAGCGTCACTGAGATCTCTCATGAATGACGGGACTTCACAAAATACTCACATATATTGATCCAAGTTGAGTCCGGTCTGTGTCAAACAACTGATAATAATGTTGCACGAAGCTGGATCCTATTTGTTCCCAAATCGGCTTGTCTCCCATTCTGATTCACCCTGCGACAGGCACTGGTCAGGATACAACAGAATCATGGTGGACAGCGTTTGACAATGAGGACAAAGGTAAATAAAATGTCACTGGCTTTAAATGAATGGGCTTTCTGACAGCAACTAAAAGCAAAACAGGTCACAGGCCAGATTTTAAGATACAGTCATATTCTGCTGAGGAATTCAAGACATTCTTGTTCCACCCTTTAAAACGTCAGATGTGTTTGTCAGCAACTCTGGTTAATATATCATGTGCGTATTTTAAAAGGGTTGTTTTAATGTTTATAATAGGGCTGTATGTAATAAACGTCTGGATGATCATAACTAACACACACTATCGAAGTAGCTCGTTTTATACCACTACAAAATAATAAAGGCAACTGCATCGATTAACAAACTATAAAGTCATTCAACAGCTCATTCAAAAGAGGACTTTAGTTACCCAAGGTCTCTTATTCCTAGTCAGTTGCTTGGTAAGCAGGGATACATCACTGCTGTCGTGTAACTGCATACAGGCAGGATCAGGAATGATCGAGAATAAAACATTAACTGGTGAGGGATGAAATCATGCCGAGTGATTCATTTTAGCTTTAGCCGTGGACTGCTAACACGGTCTGTGTCACAGTCGCCAAGCAAAAAGTTGTTTAAAACGTTTAAATCGCTGTTGTTTTTTTAATGACATCTCGCCGTTTAGATAATAGAGGTAAACGTTGCGTTCACAAAACGAACGGGCTGCCGTTCCAGGCTAAAAATACACCCGAGCCACAGGAGCTCCGAGCGGGCGCGAGACTCTCGCGCGGCCCGTTCACGCTCCCGTCCTACAGCATAGGCGTGTCCTGCCGGCCAGGGTTTTGGATAATTCTGGGCAAACAGCTTCGGGTTTACTTTACCGCATAAGCTAGTTAGTTGTATGCTGCGTTAAATGAAGCTCGTGTGAAACCCGTGGTAACACAACTTACCTCCGTGAGCCCTAAACCGAATCCCCGGTTCCAGTTATGGCGACTCCAGCGCGCAGTGAACAGTGATCGGCCTCGTCGGACAGCGCATGCGCAGAGCGCTCACACGCTGGTTTGATCGGCGCTCGTAGACGCGCCTGACAGTCAGTGAACAGATTGTAAAGTAAACAGTGATTGAGAAACTAAATGTGCGAGTTTAGAAATAGTGCTTCAAGCAGCAGGTGCATCCCAAAATAGCGTGCTTTAAATGCTCACAAATGCGTTCCTTACTGACCCCCATTTCTACAATCTAAACTAATGGCTTGTTAAACTGGACCACATGCTGCAAAACACATGTGGTCTGGTTATTGTATTACTATTTCAACAGGTCTCACAAAAGCAACATGACAAACAATTGAACATAATTAAACAATTTATTATCATGTTATTTTCCTACAGATACTTTGTACATAGACTGCAAACATAATAAGTAACTTCTTATAAGTCTAAGATTTCATAAAGACGTCGTCGAATTATTTAATTTCTTTACTTAATATAATTTGTTTTTTAAATATAATTAAGCTAACAATATGTTTATATGCATAATCGATTTCTAATCCTTTTTCTTGTTAAAAAAGCTAAAAAATACATTATGCAAAACAGCAACGTGCTGGACTTGACCCGTCATCATTTCGGTCCCACCCTTTTCACATTGGCCACCGAGAGGCGCTGTAGCACAACTTCCGCGTTAAGGGTCTGGTCCTGCGATTCACACACTTTCGTCTGAAAAGCTACATTGAGGTTCCACTCAAGAGTCCCAGAATCCAAAGTGGGATCTATGGTTTGGAAAGCTGTCCTTAGGTGCTCTGCATTCACTTCCCTAAGTTGATGGAATGCAAAACAGGACACAACTATGACAATTATTGTTACTCGTATCTAAACCGGATCTGAACTCCAGAGAGTTTTATAATTGCTAGAAGTTTATAAACACTACAGTTTGTAAACAACTCACTCTTTGCTTTCCAGTTGTGCTCTCAGCTCACCGATGTACAGCAGTCTCTCAGCAGCAGCCTGGTTTTTAACAAGACTCAGGAATTCTTTGTGCTTTCCATCTGTGTCCTGGAGTGGGAACAACATCTATGCATCCATTGGGAATCATTTTGTGTCAGAGGTCAAATTCAAAAATGCTGCTTTGCTTTACATAATGTTCAAACTTCAATGCATAATGTTTGCCCTGGTATATACAAACTCATAATTGGAACTAACCTCTGTATAAAGTGTCTGATAAGCTATTCGCACACTGTTACTCTTTAACTCAGTCTGAGCCACAGCCAGCAGCTCCTGTATGTTCTGCTCAGACTTTAGGGGAAAAGCCTTCATCAATGCCTCACTGAAAATCACATAATGAAATAATCGCATTTCATTATCATCTTTAAGCCAGAGGATTCTTTAACCATGAGACGTTTTCTGTTAAATATAAATTTGCTCACCGAAATTCCAAAATTGTTAGTGAGCCACATTCTGTTTTGTCACTTTTAATTAAAACCTTGAGCAAGTGAGACAACAGTTGCACCTGACCGTGGTAAATACTTTCATCCACCTGCCAACAATAAAATGCAACAGTTTAATATAAAAATCATATTGTGTTTTGCATAACTCTGCTAAACAGTTTTTGTTATAAAAAGTTTAAGATTTGTCTTAGATTAAGCACAAACCTTTCCAGTCAGGATGTCATTAAAAAGACAAATGAAATCGTCGTTGAGGTTGTTTCTGATGTTTTCCATTAAGCTGTAAGCCCATTCTCCTGCTTTCTCTTTGTACTGATCCGTGAGATAGTCGTGAAAAAATACCTTCAGATCTCTGCAGTCATCGTTCTTCAATAAAAGACAGAAACGGAATGATAAAAAACAATGCAAGCACTTTCATAACTATTAAACATTTAAAAAACTGTCTTTATATTTTTACCTTCTCATTCTCTGCAGTTTTGTCCTTCCAGATATCCTTTATAATTCTAACCACATCAGCTTTCCTGAGTTTCAGATTCCTAAATTTCCCTTCATAACGTAGATAAATGGGAACGTCTTCGGAGAGGCCCTATTAAAACAAATTGAATTTGACCAAAACTTTGTTTTGGTGCTGACACAACAACGAATTATAAATCATTGTATTTACAGACTTTTTTGAAGTATAAATTATTCAAACGCTTATACATTATTTATGGTTGGGAACACTTACGAGTCCAGTGAAGAACTCATTTTGGTTTGGGACACGACCATTTATCTCCTGCAATAAGATCTCCAGCTTTTTTTGGCTGGAGTGACCCTCAAAGAGTTCTGTGCATCGCTCGTTGCCCCCAAGTACGTCTATGACACATTTTACACAATATTACCTCTAACATCTGCTCTATATACACATTAAAACAACATTCTTACAGAACAGATATTGATACCTGAACATTGTTCCCAGTTTGGTCTAGGAGTTGTCACCATGCGATTGTTATGTGAGCCATGTTGCTGCGTGGACTGATTTGAAGGCACCATGTTAGTTACTGACTGTTGATTATAGTAATGTTCAGTATGCAGATAAATGTTAACTGCCAATCTTACAAAGTTTATTGTTATATATTTATGAATATAGACCTCTTTGAAGCTCTCAGCATAACTACCTTGTGATGAACTTCAAGCAGTGTGTCGTATTCTGACTTCATCTGATCAAAGTCTCCCTGTAAGGCCTCCAGCTAAAACCAAGAATAAAAATATTTTATATTAAATATTGATTTCTCTGGCCTGTATTGTGTTGGTCGACAGTTTAGTCCCATAAATAAGGTTGTATTAAATAAAATATAGAACAATATAATTGCATCACACCTAAAATGACCAAATATTTGTGGTTTTAAATTAGAAATTTGAGTTTCTTTGTGTAAATTAACTGACCTTCTGATTTCTTTAGTGGAACTTGAAAAACTGGAGTAAAAGTCTTAAGTTGCCTCATACCTTCTGTAGAGTCTCTTCTTGCAAACGATTCAGGTTCTCCCAGTCTCGCCGGGGGACCACATCACCGTATTCTGCCTGCAGACGGTTAAGCTCAACCTGGGCTTTGGTAAGATCCTCTCTACACACTTGTAAAGCCATCTTTAACATCACAGGATCCTCAGACTCCATCTCTAAGAGGAACAAACAAAGCGTGACACCACAATCTCAAAAACATGTTCTGCACTTTCTGCTCACTCTCAACCTCACTCCCTACCTCACTTCACTTCCTCAATCTTTTGAGGTCATTCTTCAGAAACAAGATTTTGGGCATCAATGGATAATTTCCTTTCCCTCCAGAGTTTCCCTCCAGCAAAACAAACCAAACACTATCAAACTCAAGTCTTAACCAAAGTCAGACCTTTTCAGACCAGAGAAGCTGGTCAGATTCTGCTACAGGCCCTAGTCTGCTGTTGTCTTGGCTACTGCACCCCACTCCTGGCTGCCTTTGTTCCACAACATAATAATATGTACAAAGCCAAAAGTTCAATTTCAAACCTTAAAAAATTCCAAATACAAAACCTTTCTTCATTCCATGTTTAATTTTTTTCATAAATCAAGAGTTCAACTACTGGTTTTGCAGACCTTCAGTTTGGTCATCATGTTCAGTATCTTGACTTGAGTGCATTGTACTGATTTTAGTGATAAGCAGCTTTCTTGCATCACGTTCCTCCCTGTATAACTCATACTGGATGGCCAAATCCTCCTTTAGACGATTAACCTGTTGAAGACATATAATACACATGTAAACATCAAGGTATATAAAGTAAACATAATCAAAGCAAGCTTGTAGGTTTCTGTAACTAATTCTGTAAGCTCCAAGAGGTTCAAGGAGCTCCATGAAGTTCAAGAAGCTTCAAGAAGTCCAAGGAGCTCCATGAAATCCAATGAGATCCAAGAAGTTCAAGGAGCTCCAAGGAGTTCAAGAAGCTCCAAGAAGTCCAAGGAGCCTCAAGAAGTTCAAGGAGCTCCACAACATTCAGATACAATGTATTGTCCATCTCCACCTGAATCTGCAGGGCATTCTGTTCCCCCTTCATTCCCTCAATGATGCGCAGGAGACGTTGACACTCCTGCTTCAGGGCTTTGATCTCATCCCTCTCCTGTACCATCAGATCAAGAACCCTCTTCTCACACTGTTCTGAGACCAGCACCAGCTTCGCTCGCAGTGGTAGCAGATCCCTGACTTGTTCTCGAAAATGTGCTGAAAGAGACATTATGTAAAATCAACTATTCTTGTTGTCATGACGCATAGATGTCAGTTTTAGACTTTATTTTACATGTCTTAGTTATAATGATAGGTTGTAAGCGCAAACATTCCCTCCCACAAATTGCCTAAAAATATGTACAGACCTAATGTGATGTCATACTCCTTTTTGATGGCAGAAAAAATGGGCTTATATGTTTTGAACTCTTCAATTAAATACCCAAAAACCTCCTGGTAAACCTGTGTGACAAAGAAAGAGGACGCAAAATTATTTTCTACATACAATAATTATTAAAAAAATCAAGGACTAAAAACAAAAAAAACAAAAACTGATAATGCGTTGATATGTTTGATAATGTGTGGATGGTTTAGATTACTAATTAGCCATAAAAAAATCACTTACACAATACAATCGAAATAAAAACAATTTAGGGGTGAGACCTGCAATTTGAGCTCCTGGTATTTTGGATCATGTATGTCTAAACCTTCTAATTCTCTCTTGAGGTAACATTCCAATTGCTCCAAGAAACGGGACCTGGAAAGAGATCTGAAAGAACATGTGTAGTTGTAAGAACCAGGACAAAGATATGCTTACATGACAACTAAACCATAAAAACACAGAACTGTTGCTCTGTTGAAATGACCACTCCAATGCTGCTGTATATAATGAACTCAACATACCCGGGTTGTCTAGTTTTTCTGGGTTTTTGGACAGTTTTAAAGGTAAGCTGAGCAGGGCAAGTTGAAGTTGAAGGGCAAGTTTCTTCATCTTTGGTCTGAAAAAGGGTAAATAGTTATTCAGCATCATTAAACTCTCTTTATTACATTAAGTTTGATAAACCAAGAAATTTAAATCAACTTATGCTGTTAAACTAAAGTTACATGAGTCTTCCAGTATTTTATTCATTCTTCTATATATAGTTATTATCTATTTTTTCTTTCTTTATTAATCTGTATATCAGTCAATGTCACCTTTTAATCTATTTCATCTTATACTGCATTTTAAATTATTTAGGAAAAAATGAACTTACTTTCATAACCTTCAACTTAGAAATCCTACTAATATTTTGTCGCTGAGATCCATTGCTGTGTCCTTCGTCATAAGAATAAACGTGCGATGACGACCTATCAGACAGACCTATTCATTATACATGCAGCTTATAAGACCTAATTCTACCTAAGAGGCTATATTAGTTATTGCCAATCCTTAAACAAAGCTATAAAGTGAAACATTTCCTATCTTTATATAAATACCTTTATAGCCATATTATTCGTTATCTGGGATTTTTAACTAATCCATGAAATTCTGGCTACTTGGCAACCTTGTTTGGTTTATAAGCAGCCATTTATAGTTAAATATTTTGAACATTAGCGACTTTAAACACACGTGTAAGCTTGCCTTTCATTGTTTGACAAGGGTGGCAGCTGTAGTTCTTCTTTTTGTACCGACATTTGGAGAATTTCAGTAACTATATTTCACAGTAAACGTCTATGCGTCTGTCTAACTGCAGCTTCAGCAGCGTGCTATTGTTGTTGTTTGAGAGGCGGTTGCTATGGTATCGAAGGACCCTAGAAAAGCCCTCCCGTTTGTGGGTGTCCACAGCGTGCCTGTATGAAAAGAAAACTGGCTCGTCGTATAAAAAACTAAACATGTCATAAAGAATGGAGTTATATATATAAATAGATGTATGTGTTATTAAGCAAATAACTGAAGTATTTAATATTTAAAAGTGTTTGTTGAAAGGTAGCGATCGTCACTGTTTTTTCTCGAGGCATTACTTTTAATGGCTACTGAATAACACCACGGAGGCTCTTTTATCCCATCTGTTTTTAGACAGAAGAAATTCTCGAGGGTTCATGACTTGTTGAACAAAGTGTTTAACTTGATCAGTGATCGTGGAGTTATAAGTGTGATTGTGACATGCTATCCGCATATTCTCACTAATAAAAAACGATCCGCATTTATATATGCGTCCAATTCTGGATGCTTTAAAAACAAACACCGTTGATTCCGCATCAGTCGATCAAACTGATTTCATTTAAACAATAATAAGCTTCACGACATGTTTACTGTATTGTGTTAAAAACTACAAATCCTACACGGCGTTTTACAGCCCTCTCGTTTTGCCGACGGAGTGAAATTCAATAATTTATGGGTCATGTAGTTAATGGCACTTCCTTTCTGTCATCGGTGTGCACTGCGCAGGGCTTTGCGCTCAACTACAGTACCCACACGTCACTGTAAAGCGGCTGTTATCCGGGGATATCACCGCTGCTGGATCTCCTTAGTCTAGCGCTCCTCTCCTTTTTAGCGGATTGGCACAACGGGGTAGGATTACCAGTAGGAATAAAACCAAACGTAACCAAACATGGCAGAGCTTGGAGCGGGGAGCCTGCTAACAGGAGATCCTGCTTTCAACTACCAAGAGCATGAGCTAAACGAGCGTTTGAAGCGGCTGTATCCGGCCGTGAATGAGGAAGAGACCCCCTTACCCCGATCGTGGAGCCCCAAGGATAAGTACAGCTACATCGGGCTCTCACAGAACAATCTGCGGGTGCATTACAAAGGTATACAGACGTAACACGCGCTGTAACGTTACCGAGCTGTCAGCTCATAGGCCCGGGCGATCCCGGCGGGGATGGGTGTTTTGGTTGACTGATTTTCCCGTCCCCATCGCTTTGTTAGGTAGAAGGAAAGAGGAATGTTGAATTTAGCAAACAATGTCAGAAATCGGCTAGCGAAAGTAGCTCAGGGGACATACACGCCTGTGGTGCCCATCGCGTCTGCCCTGCTATCGGACACACACATCTACCCATCGCGGTCTCGGGAACATAAAGCGTTTATTGCTTTAACTCCCACGAATCCCGTTGGGTGAGTTAGTGGGAGCTGGTGTTAGCCGGCCACAGCAGGGCAATAAAAGCAGCTACACCATTGATTTTGCAATGAATTGCACATCGCGCGTTTAGTTCGCACCGCATTGCACGCACGCATTTGTTGTACGCGTCGCGCATCGGGTGATGGACGTCAAGCGACGCGACTCGCTTTAACAACACAAAAAGCTGTAATATTTGTTTAGAGACTTTGCACAACATGTAAGGCGTATTTTTAACCGCATTGGACGAAATCTAGAGATTTAAACGCTTCGTATTAGCGTCCAGTGAACCGATTTCATAACAGTACTGTATTCACACTGACTCCGAATTCCACAGCACTGCCTGTGTAAACAATTGTGGTGTTATTCACATGCGCCAGGGGGACTGAATGTACCCACGTTGCGTTTTAAGAAAGATCACTGAGTACAGTATATAAGCATCACATGTGCAGCTTTTCCAACTATAAACCGGTTTGTTTCAGCATCTCCATAACATTAGGTTTGTAAAAAGGCTCACTTGTGCTGTCTGAACCATATATACCCTGTTTATGTTAAGTTTAGGGGCAGTTGCTGTTAAAAAAAACACCTACTTGGCACATGTCTTGCGTCAGTGGGGCTATTGTGTAATAGTTACCATCAGGTTAGTTACCATTTGAGGGTCACCGGTTTGTAGATCGTAGCTGTTTGTTGTTTGCCTCATGTTGTTCCACGCATGAAAGCTTTCAAATACACAGCATGTTTATTTAAATGCTTAGTCCCGGTGGGCTGTTATAGTTTAGATCCACTTTAACTAAACAATGACACATTATTTTGGTTATGTATAGTTCTTTGTGGAAAACTGTACCTCATTTGCACCTATCTGCTTTCAGGGCGTAGGTATGTTTACCATTACATGGAGTGGTTGATAGTAGCCCCGTGTTTAGAGATCTGTTAAAGTTTTGAGTCAAAGTCTGATAATGTACTAATATTGATTTTTACCCTCTTGTCAAAGAGTTCTGTGTTTAGATACAGAACGTTTATTTTGTACACTTGGCTAATGTTGGTGAGTTTGTCCTCAAAACATTGCTTTGATTGATACAAATAGTTGTTACTGCAGCATGTTTTAAGTAAAACAAATATGCACATTTTGTGACAACACAGTTAAAGCAGCTTCACTTGTTTAACCTGCAGTGTGTTTTTACACCAATTTGAATTAATATACTTTCTACAGCTTCAGCCCAACAATTGTCCCAAATGGTTGCGCATTGTGTCAGCAGCACAAAGTTTGTGGGTTCGATTCCTAGGAAACACACATATTGTTATTGAATCCACTGTAAGTCACATGGATAAAAGCATTTGCCTAATGTGTAATATTAAAATGCCATAACCTTATAATGACCTTATGATTCACTTCAGTGTTTTTGTATATTAGCCAAACTCTTGTTATGTTAAACTGGCCTTTATTTAGGATGTACCAAAACAATTTGTCAGACCTGAATGATGAAACAAGGTGAAATCCTCTGTTTTTGCTGGACCTTGTTTTATTATATCACCATGATGAAGCAGTCGGCCTTTTAATAGAAAGTGTAAATGGATTTTTGCAGGACTTTCATTCAGATATTGTGCTGAATCCTCACACCAGCTTTGTAAGAAAAGTCATGCAAGGAAATGAGGTGATTAAATACATAGATGTAAATATAGCAGAGGTGATTCTAGCTTTGTGTTTTGGTGGGCTGCTGTCAGATTTCTGTGCCGACTGTTGGACTGTGTTTCCTGTGAGCTCATTGTAATGTTTGCCTATGTGTGATGACATCATCAGATTGTGTCTCTGTGAAACCCTGTTTCTCGCACTAGTGCAACATTCACAGCTTTCCTCTCGCTTTCTTCTTTCGTATTGCAGGTTTTTTTGTCTGTTTAGCTGATGTTACAGCTGTCAGTTGTAACTTTGTACTGTTTGCATTGTTTTGACAGAGGCCCCTAACTGCAAAAATGACTTGTAAGTGATCTGATTGTGCTGCAATGTGTTTTACTTTTTGTAAGTTTATTTTGTTATTTAGTTATTTAGATATGACTATGAGTTTCAGAAAGTATTTGTGTCTGATTGAAAAAACATTAGAAAAAAATATAGGGGCCTTTTTCACAATATCATATGGAACTCATTTAAAGTAGTAGAACCGTATAGCGTATAGGATCTATATACTGTGTTTTCATAAATATATAGTGCCCATGATGATGTCACAATACAAACAAATGCAATAATCCTAATCGTTATTTTCGTTTATGCAAAACATAATTTTTTTAATGCAGGGGAAATATGATCTGAACATTTCTTGGCAAGTTTCAGACAGATTCACCAGTATGAGACCAGTATGAACCAGTTGTGTTTTAAAGAAAATGCAGCACTAAGACAAAACATACCATAAATGATGTCATACACGGGATAAGAGCAGCGCTGTAACGTACAGCAGCCCTCTGGTTAAACGCTGCATTTCACTCCCCTCTGGACTCCCAGAATGGTGTGGTCATGGCGTGATGTATAAATAGCGCTGAGTTTTTGAGCAGGGGGCGGGAGGAGATGAACATGTGTGTGTGTGTATGAGCAGAGGGAGGATTTGCACATACAGGGCCGTGTGCCTTTGCTTTGGTCGTGTGAGCTGGGATATAAATAGATGTTTTATGCGTGTTGTTGATTATGAATGCTTGTCTGGGCTTGGCAGGCAAACCTATTGTGGTTTGGTAGCAGGACTCTGGATGTTATAAATAAAAGTGATTGATATCGCTATGGTAATCATGATGATGATGATGGTGATGATGAAGAATGTGTATGGTTGTTGTAATATTGTATTTGCATATACAATATAAGACGACCATAAAATCTGTACTGGTAAAATTTGAAAAACTCTTTATTAATAAATGTGAATGCAATTAACTTGAAAATGTGAATTTGAATTAAGAACTTGACTTTAACACAGTGTTAATGTGCAGCAGGTAGCGTTAAGTTGCAACTGAGGGTCCCATTAACACATGCACAGAAAGATGCACAGAACTGGGTGTGCATTAATCTGGCAGGTGTTTATCAGCCTGCAGGAGACTGGATTAGGAGATTGGAGCACATTGCTGATGTAGACGCGGGCTTAGGCTGAAATGACACTCACTATCTTTTTCTTAAGCCGGAATTTAACTTGTCTAAGCACTCAGATAGACAGAACAGTGTTTTCAAAGCTTTGTATTTACACTCCTTGTTAGAAACATCTGCAAATAGCTTTGATCAGTCAGTTTACACAATATTGCTGTTGTGTTTAATATTGAAACCAAGTATTTGTATTTTTTTGAGGTTTAAAAACATAGAAGTAGCAATTGATGTATTTGATCACAAAATGAGAGCTTTACATTTTGATCGAGAGACATTTGATGCGTTACTATCATGTGTAAACATTTCCAGTGTCTCAGATGACCATCTGACCATTAAACAGATTTTAATATTATATGTAAATAGGAGGTTTGTTGCCCTTGAAAGCTGTTCTGATCACCCTGTTGAGGTTTTTGACCCTGTATGGGGTTTGCAATGACAACAGGCTGACTGTACATGTACTGTACATGATCTCTTATTAAATTGGTGATAGACGAGTGTGTGTACAGTGACGACTGGTATGTCTCATGTTTGTTTATCATCTTTTCATGCTAGTTCCTTCCATCTCATGTGACAGCAGGTCAAAGGTCAAGCTGAACACTGTTTTTCAAAGTATAAAGTTTTTCAGACACACTGAAAACTTGCTCAGATTTCCAAAGAATCGCTCATGATGACTTGCTATTGTTATTTTTGTAAACAGTCTCACAGAGAGGGTGTGTTTGGTCAATGACTCACTTCCCACATTGTTTCTGTCTCGCTCGTAGGCCACGGAAAAAACCACAAGGATGCAGCGTCCGTCCGCGCCACGCATCCCATTCCCGCCGCTTGTGGCATCTATTACTTTGAGGTGAAGATCGTAAGCAAAGGCAGAGATGGGTAAGAAAAAGCTTCTGTTTAAACCTTTAAGAACCTTTATACACAATGGAACTTTATGGTCATTTGAAAAGAGGTCACAGGTGACAATGACAGGTTTAAACCTTACATTTTTGTATTATTTTGACACACGGGAGCAGATTCTTGTACATTTCTGTGATTCTTGTACTTCAGTCTGGAAAAAAGGGAGGGACTCAGGGTTTATCTGTTATCCTAATTTGTAATAAGGCTCATCTTTGTTCTCTTGCTCTTTCTCTCTATCTCTCTCTCTCTCTTTCTCCCTCACGCTCCCTCTCTCCCCTCATGTTTGCAGGTACATGGGGATAGGACTGTCTGCCCAGGGGGTGAACATGAACAGACTGCCTGGTGAGTTAGCAGAGGAGAGGTGTGCTTGTGTTTGTATGTACACTACCTCACGGGTCAGTGCACAGTACACCGTCACCGACTGACTACAGGGTTTTGGTTTTGTGTAGTTAGTCGTGACATGTTTTCCATGCGGTTTGTGCTGTGTTAGGTTATGGGAACTGTATTGTATCAAATTGGCTGTATCAAATTCAAGCACATCGTTGACCCAGTCTTACACTTTGTATTTTTGTGTCGGTCTAATAGAACCTCAGAAATGTATCTCAATGTATCCCCATCTCAAAGCTTTCCTTACCGTGCATCTCAGAAAATAACTGTGTGATGTTTTGTTTTCTCACTTTTAAAGTTCTTCCATAAAAGAGAGAGAAGACCTAGATCTCATTATTAGTTTTCCTCAATGGATTTTGACTCGCATCAAGAGATCACAAAACCTTGTTATAGTTTTTCAGAAGTGAAAGCTAAAAATAATCTGAGCAACTTTTTTAAACTGACAGAGCACGTTTTTGCACACCTGAGATTAAAGAAATTAAGTTCTTATAAAAAATATGATGACCTTATCATAGCATACATGAAATGGGTGGAGTTTGTGCTGTCTTATAATTTATAGACAAGTGACTAAACCAAACAATTTTATAAAAGAGAATGTATGTCTATAATGAGACTATAATGCATGCGTGTATTTTAAGTGTGATAGTTCACGCACCCTGCCGATCTTTGTGTCTCTGATCTTATACTGGAGTCCTGCCCATTTCATTAGCATGAAGGGAACACAGAGCTCGGCTGTCGTCCGCACCGCTCTACAGATTAATCTAAAATCTCACTGATTCCCACAAACCCACCACACACACTTTTTCTGTCATCATTCCTTCCGCATCTGTTCCGTTTGTCATCCAAGGAAGGCAGTTTACTCTTTCAAAACCACGTAGTAACTAAAAATATATTTACACATTTCTTTAGTAACCACTTCTCATCATTTGTATCAGTCAGTGTAAGATTTTAAGGCATCTGTGATGTTGACAGACTTCTGGCAGTTTCAGGCAGTGTGTGGCCTTACTGCTCTTGTAAAATTTACATACAGACTCATTCAGTTTCACCCTGAATTAACTTTAAGGTGAATGTACAGATTCTTTGATGTTACTTTTCTAAACCTTGCGTGTAATCGCCCTGAAACGACAAGCTTGTTTCAGGACAGCTTTTGTTCAATGAATATATGTGACCCACCCTTATTGTTTTGTCCTGGTGCAATAAATTCATACGATGATCCGCCACGTATTCTGTTTTGGACTGTTATGAGAGCAGTGCTCAAAATTTATGTCAAAAGCAGTTTGGTTACAAGCCAGCTGGTTTATAGTGTCATAAAATACACCATCAAATGCCGTAAGCTTGTGATTGGCTCTGACTATCATTCTCCGGAGAGTAAATCTGTACAGAGACAGAAATACGATTCTTTATTAGTAGGTGCGCGTGTAATATACACCCGCAGGACTCCACAGATTGCTACGTCTCCCAACTTGTGTGTGTTCAATTATTTAATTTATATCAATTTATTCCATTTTGCAAGTTTTTAATCCATTCCACAGGTTTCTGTTGTTGGTGCAGGATGAATTCGTCTGAGTTTATGACTTTCTATTCAATTATTTTGTTTCTCTCATCTTAGGTTGGGACAAGCACTCCTATGGTTACCATGGTGACGACGGACACTCCTTCTGCTCCTCAGGGACTGGCCAACCGTACGGCCCAACCTTTACGACGGGTGACGTGATTGGCTGCTGCGTGAACCTTATCAATAACACATGTTTTTACACCAAGAATGGACACAGTTTAGGTAATTTCATCACTTTAGTCACTGCTAATACCACGTTAGTTATTACTTCAGGTACTAATATCACCTATCATTGTTAGCATTTGTATTAAACTGTTGGATGATAGACTAAGCTTGCACAGATTTGCTTTAGCTAATAGCATTAGTAGTTTATGTAATTTAATCATTGTAATTATGCGCTTACTAGTTTATGTAAGATGATGTCTTATGTAATCTTTTTTTAATCCTCAGTATTAAGCATGTGTGAATTTTTGTTTTTTTTGCTAGGTGTGGCGTTCACAGATCTTCCAGTAAGTAAACGATTTTTACAGACTGAAAATATTTCTGTGAGGTCATAAATCATAAAAATTTAGGTCATAAAAAGAAAAAACTCCATTTAAAATGTTAAAACAATGATGTAATGAAAAGGGAACACAAGTTTCTAAGCTGTTTCTAGGCCACCAATCAAATGTAAGCAAATGCGTGACATAGATGTTTTAACTAATGTTTACTCAGACCTGCTACCATTGAAACAAGCAAAATGCTTTTTGCCACATTATCAGATAGCAGACGTGTAGTTGACACCAAAATTAAACCTAGTAGTCAAATTCATGCTGATAATATCAGTTGAAATGAAAATGCTGAAATAAATTGGAAAAATTCAGAACAGAAAGGCTCCGTAGTCTCTGACTTTGGATCTCAGTGTAGAAATTGTTACAGGTTATAAAACAGAACTTCCAAAAAAGACTACATTCCCAAAATAGGACTTTAATCCGATTTCAAACTACATATGAATGTGATTTAGGTTGGATTTATAAACATGGATTTTCATGTGGCTAAATGGCAAAGAGATTTCAGTCAGATCCAAAATCTGATTTTTGCTGCCTCTCGTTTCTCTCTCAACTCTCTCTCTCTTTCTCTGGCTCTCGTTTCAGCCTAACCTGTATCCCACCGTAGGGCTGCAGACTCCAGGAGAGATAGTTGATGCTAACTTTGGCCAACAGCCTTTTGTGTTTGACATCGAAGACTACATGAGCGAATGGAGAGCTAAGATCCACAGCATGATCGCCCGCTTCCCTATCGGAGAGAGACTGGGAGACTGGCAGGCGGTTCTACAAAAGTGAGCTGACAATATTGATATCTCTGCTTCAATAGACGCACAGGAACTAACACAATCTGCATGCACCTGCAGTAAATTAATGCAATGTTAGTAACGCATGGACTTGCTCGCAACAGTGATGCAACCGCATTTCTTGCAACAATAGCTAATACCCCCATTTCTTTCTTGCGTGTTGTTTCTTTGTTCAAGGATAATCTTAATTTTTGTTTGGTCTACAGCATGGTGTCCAGTTACCTGGTGCATCATGGGTATTGTGCCACGGCAATGGCCTTTGCCAGAGCCACAGAGACCATGATTCAAGAGGACCAAGCCTCAATAAAAAACAGACAAAGTGAGAATCAACATTTACTCAAAGTCGTCCAGTTTAACCGATGTGGATGTGGCGGTATGAGCTGAACATCAAGTTAAACTCATTAACTCATGTTAACTCAGTCTTGTGGTAATGAGTTAAACAAGTCATTTCCTGTCACTTGAGGACGGGATAGAAAAGTCTGTAATGGAGAATTTGAAGTTTTATTAAATTAAGCAAAAGCATTTTTCTTGAGCACTGCAGAATGAATATTTAACCTCTCAGTTATTGCTAAGTGCCTGTATGTTGTTCTTCTGACTGAAGCTGTTATCAACACACTGAATATTTCATGTTCACTTTGTCGTTACCGTAATTATTTTGGACTGGCCACAATGCGTTTGCTAAATCTTGTTGAAAGCACCTTTCATTATAAGCCCTGAGACGCATTAAATCTTATTATGTGTCATTTTTTCCAACAAAGAACGGCAAAGTTTATGTGAATATGATTTAAAATGGGGTCATAATATCAGGACTGTTATTTTCCTGGATCTTTTGGGATGAAAAGAGTTGAATGCAGTCTACAAACATGCTGTAACTTTTGAGAAAGCAAAACTTCCTCCCCAGTGCAGAAAGATTTATTGAAACTAAACTGCATTAAATGGCTCCTTCAGAATAATATACGCCATTCAGTTCATATGAATAACCCCAGTGCATTATGGGATTGCTGCCTCAGAATTTGTATAAATTACAATACAAGCCAACATGACTAAGACGTCTACCTAAAACAGAATATGTGGTATTACAGATAACAAAACAAGTATGTTATGAGCATTGTGAAGACGTTTGTTAGATGTTTCTAAACAGTTGCTCTTTGTGTCCCTCAGGAATACAGAAGCTGGTTTTGGCGGGACGTGTTGGAGAAGCTATTGAAGCCACACAGCAGTTGTATCCCGGACTGCTAGATCACAATCCCAATTTACTCTTCATGTTGAAGTGAGACTTTCTGCAAACACACACTTCACAAGCTCTTCAATACCGAACTGTGTGGGTGTGTATGTGTGTGTGTCACACCACTTCAGCTGATGTGACAGTGAATTAGTTCTTTGAAGTGTGAATACCATTAAACCATAACTGTTTCTATCCACAGCAGAGTGTAAACATAACATTTACTTGGAGATTTCATTAGGAGACAAAACTCATTACATGCTGGTTTATAGCTTTTGCACAAACTCTCCAACATGAGTTACTGTTTAATTGTTAATTTCTGCCATTTTGTTCATCTACCCTTGATATCTAGGCAACAGCAAAACGACGTGTTAAATGTTTATCATATCACAGTTCAAATCGCAATCACAATATTTGACAAAATAATCACAGTATGATTTGGCCAAACTGTGCAGCTCTAGGTAGTTGTCTGTTGTCAGTTATTCAACACTAAGGTCTGTGAAAAGTAGACAGCTCTTCAGCGGCGTGACAACCAGACAGTTTAATGGACTGCTGAGAAAACAGTGTCAGTCAGGCATCATAATGGATAACAGAAAAGCAGATGTCAGGCAATTAAATAGACTGGCAGGTCTGAACTCGGTGTCGTGTGGGTGTGTGAGGTATGAGGGGGAACAGTGATAGTTTGTTGTCCTCCCTCAGGTGTCGGCAGTTTGTGGAGATGGTGAACGGTACAGACAGCGAGGTGCGATGCTTTAGCGTCCGCTCCCCGAAAAGTCAGGACAGCTACCCCGGTTCCCCCAACCTGAGCCCGCGACACGCAGCCACCAACACTCACTTGCACAGCACAGGTAACACACACACTTCTAACACAGCTGCGTTTTTTAATAACCAGTGAAAAACACTTTGAGTAATGCTTAACTCTTACTTACTTGAAAATTTAAAAATGACTTACTAATTTATCATTATCAGAAACGCAATAACATTATCAAATTAGACAAAATATTTATTAAACCAACCTGCAAGCGGCCAAAGATGTGTAGAACGTTATAAAACAAAAACGGATATTTGCATTCCGTGGGAATCTGTAGCGCTTCCTGCGGATTTCTGTCAGATTCCATGCTGTGCTGCCTGTGAGTAGCAGTTTTGAGAACACACACTTTTAATAAGATGCAGAACAGATGATTTGTTGAATGACTGCAGTGGGGTAGATTATACAGTTTCATAATTCAGGTAATATACTTTCATTCACACAGTCTCTTCAGAGAGATCTCATGGTTTGTCTCTGTCTTCTCATGACTCAGGAATGGACAGTCCCACATGCAGTAACGGGGTCACCCCTCCTAACAAAAACAAGAGCCACAACAAATGCACAGGTGTAAGCTCCGCCTCCTCTTCTCCATCCTCCTCCCCCTCCTCTGTCAATTATTCAGAGTCCAACTCCACCGACTCCACCAAGTCACAGCCACACAGTGCCACCAGCAACCAGGAGACGAGGTCAGTGTGTGTGGGAGAGAGTGTGTG
>JBAJNP010006235.1:0-26171 GCA_036877545.1 Yasuhikotakia modesta | reverse complement strand
GATGGATGGATTGATGGAGGGATGGAGAGACTGACCGAGAGGAAGTGAAGAGGGAGCCGTTGACCCCCCCAAATGTGGACAAGGCCACAGAGATGGGCATGAGCCATGACATCACTCCCAGCAGCTTCTCACCAAACGTCTGGGAGAAAGAGAGTGATGAAGAGAGAGGAGCGTCTGCTGAACACATGCATTAACACCAGCTCTGTACTGAACGCATGCATTAACACCAGCTCTGTACTGAACGCATGCATTAACACCAGCTCTGTACTGAACACATGCATTAACACCAGCTCTGTACTGAACACATGCATTAACACCAGCTCTGTACTGAACACAAGCATTAACACCAGCTCTGTATTGAACACTCACTGCAGCGGAAGATTCTGATATATCTGCTTGAATTGCCTCATATCAAGCTCACATGACGTATCAATAAAAGAATTATAATATTGATACATGATTAGATATGTCAAAGAATCTCCCGCGAGTTAAAACTAGCCATCAACGCATGAAACTATATTTATAAACGATGTTTAATATAGTTTATGTCCAGTCGCTCTGTTTGTGACAGTCTGGTAAAGTCTTCCTGTGTTTTTATGGGGAAGAGATGTACTCACCACAGCCACTGCGTTAGAGGACAGCAGTTCCTGAGGACTCATGGCAGTTACATAAGCAATGTTAGCAAAAACATACACAAAGGTGACGAGAGGAATGGAGATGAAGATCGCACGAGGAAGATTTCTGTGTGAACAGAGAAAAACAAACAAAACTCAATTGCCTATTATATTAGCATTATTGCTTCAATGTGTGAATCTACAGCGATTTTGTTTGTTATTATATTAATAGCTCAGTTTCATAAACTCAGACCACAGATTTACTCATGTGTCCAGAATGTGTCAGTTTTGTCCTCTTAACACAAATGAAATGTTAAGTGTTGAGTTACTGTGAGCGCTGGTTAGACTGGAGCAGACTTACACGTATGGGTCAACAAGTTCCTCTGTGACATAGTTAAGAAAGTTCCAGCCTCCATAAGCAAAAGAACCCTGAAGAAACGCCAGAGCTATCAGCCCAATATCATAGTCCTGAAAGGGCTCAAATGCATTTGCTGGCTGCAACCAGTAATACTCGCCTGCAGACAGAAGAAACATCAGTTAGTGCCTTTGTTAAGACCTTTCAACCAAAACAGTTACAGTAAAACAAATGCAGTTAAGATTCAGTAACAAAATTATATTAGCAACTGACAGCAGATCAAATAAAAGCTGTTTTGAGTCGGTAAGATTTCCTGTATGTCAGTGTGAGTGTGATGGTTACTGAAACCTCTCTGACACACCGGCTGTAAAACAGCATTTTCACTGTTTGTGTGTGTTGCAGGATTTGAACCCTGAAGAGCTAAAGTGATGTTCTTCAGTTTTTCAGTGAGACAATGAGGGCAGCACACACACATACATATCCAGACAGAATTTCTCATATTGAAACAGACGCCTCTCACCCTTGCAGATTTGTACGACGCCCATGACGATGATGAGAATGAGGGCCAGGAGTTTTCCTGCGGTGAAGACATCCTGCACTCGTGTGGCCCAGCGCACGCTAGCACAGTTTACCCAGGTCAGGAGCACTGCAACACACGCTAGGTTTCATGACTTTACATACAATCACTCACAAGATCAGATACAGCCTTTATGTTAATATTTGGTAATGTTTTAAAAAGGTTCCACTGACTTCTTAAAAATAATGTTTTTAAAATAAAATTTTACTAACATTTTGAGTTTGAGAAAACTTTCAGAGAACATTTGAGAGCGTTTTAAGAATGTTTCCTGATCATCCTGATCGTCTACCAGCACATACAAAATCTTTCAATGTCACATGAACTGAAAACACACTTTTAATGACAAACATATTTGCTGGTTAAATCTGGCACAAGAATTCTGATCATTTACAGTAACATCAGAGTAAATTTTGACTCCTGGATTCTGAGGAAATTGATGTAATTTCATGTGGACAAATAGAATGACTTCATGTAAACAGACAAACCTATTCATGGAACAATTAACTAACAAACTATTTTGAGTGTGAACAGAGAATGTCTGTCCAACAGCCGAACACAGCGAGAGTTCCTGTCTCTTACACCTGGAAACAGCAGGAGTCGTGTTTATTTACAAAAGACTCACGGACATCACAATGAAACTGATGAATGAGGTGGGTGTGTTTTCTTACCAAAATAACTTTAATAATCACTAATTATAATCAATGGGACCCAAACAAACAATCTCACATTCACATCCGACACCAAACACAACAGAGCTTTGAATGGGGAGATATAAGTCCGGCTGTACAGAGACGTACTGTTAGGCTTGAGATAAGGGCAATGCATTCTGGGAAGCGGACTGGAGGGCAGGTCTGTGAGGGTGGGGGCCAAAACTTGTTTGTGAAACTGTTTATGAAAGGAAAAAATGAAACCTCAGCTTAACTGCTACAGACTGTGTCGTCCAAAAATCTGAGGCCATAAACTCTGCACATGTTTTTGAAAGTACTGAAACAGAAATCTTGCTTTAATAAACTGCTTACACAAGAGGTCTCTCTCTCTATCTCTCTCTCACACACGCACACACACAAACATGTATTTATAACAGACGCTTTCAGGAAATGCTTTCATGTCAGGTGTATGCCTATGATGCTATGTTTAAAATGCTCCCTACATAGACAGCCAGCTGGGTTTTGGAACAGAGCCACGAACGCATTAAACTACATACAGTTTTCTCAGAATTGTATTACAGTCTTGATCTGTAAGTACAAAGCGGTCGATTAAATGAACATCCTGTAAAACTGTGTCGTCCATTTTTGCCTTTCTGTAACTTCCTGCCGTTCTGCAAACCAAACATTAGCAAACAGAAGAAAAATGAAACATCTGGACCATGTTATAAGTTCTGACACTACAAATGTTTTCTTCTCTTCCCTTTAAGAATGTTTGATCTCAACACAGTCCTGCTTTTCTATTGAACAATGTTAAGAAGCGCTGATGAATTCTTGGTAAGTTAATCTGAAAATTCCCGTTACCCTTCAAACTAGATAAGAATGGGAACATTTGGATGAGAGAACTGAGACAATAAAAAAACTTCTGAGGAGTCCTCAAAACATCACAACAAGTTTAACACAATTCATATCCAAACCACATCCTGGTTCATCGCTGGTGGTTAAACCCACAGACACAAACTCTGTCCTCCATTTCATGTTTCGATGATGTAAACTTACATGTGTGTCATTTTTCTACATTAAAGCTGAGGTGTGTTTCTGTTCCATTAGATTATTCAGGAATCTCTGAGGTTCAGAGGTTGACACAAATGTTTGGGGTTCTTGTAACTGTGGTACTCACACAGACAGAGCGCTGCCAGCAGACGCAGGCCGGTCTCTGGAGGAAAGCAGGTGGGGAACAGAGGCTGCAGAACGTAGTTGGAGAAGGTCAGCGCGATGACGGCCTGATTGGTGGGGTAGATGACCAACACAGCGATCCACAAACGCAGGAACCTGCAGAACATACATGGTAAATACACAGAACACTGACACAGAACAAGTGTCTTTAAAGCTTTCATCATTTAATGTCACAAACATCACTGTGCTGAGACCTGCGTAACCTGCACACACCTGCACACACACCTGCGTCACACACCTGCACACACACCTGCATCACACACCTGTACACACCTGCATCACACACCTGCATCACACACCAGCATCACACACCTGCGTCACACACCTGTACACACCTGCATCACACACCTGCACACACACCTGTACACACCTGCACACACACCTGCATCACACACCAGCATCACACACCTGCACACACACCTGCATCACACACCTGCATCACACACCTGCACACACACCAGCATCACACACCTGCATCACACACCTGTACACACCTGCATCACACACCAGCATCACACACTTGCATCACACACCTTGACACACCTGCACCAGCTTAATCATCAAATGTTGGGTTATAGCCTCAAACAACAACACTGATGGACTGACACCTAAGCAGCAGCAGTCTGAGCTCAGCAGAGACCATATTTAAATTCAGGTGTTATTAAACCAATGACATGCAAACACTCACCCCGCCAGCTCTCCAAAGATGTCCTTGACGTAAGAATAATCGCCTCCCGATTTGGGAATGGTGACACCCAGCTCAGCGTAGCACAGCGCTCCGATTGCTGTGATAACTCCTGTTACGATCCACACGATGAGAGCCAGACCCACTGAACTGGCATTTTCCAAAACTCCCTTCGGACTGACAAAGATCCCAGAGCCAATGATGTTACCTGTCAATACACACAAACTGGAAATGTGACTCTTCTGCATTCAGTGCATAAACACCCGCGGCAGGAACACACCCAGACAGTAGCTAGAGAAAAGGTGTTTATTATGCTTATTATGCTCACATATTTATTCTTTATTAAGTCTTGTTCTTTATTTAATCTCTAATTTAGGAACATATAAAACATCCAGTTTTTTTTTCAGACTAGCTTTTTGGTTCTAAACATTTTTGGAGATGTTTTTAAAACATGAAACTAATGATTTGTATAAAGTTAAAAAAGTTCTGATAATGGTACAACAAGAATTTACCTTTATAATGTTTTAATTTATAAAATTACTTTGGCAGAACTTGCAGAAAACATTAAGCCAATGTTGTGAGAATGTTCTGTGACAACAGCTGCTGGGGTAAATTGAGGTGCATGAGCTGGAGTTTGCTGCCCCATTTGCCCTGTTGGGCAACAACTCCAGGTTCCTGTGGGAACTAAGTTTAATGTTCTGTGAATCATGGATGCTAAACATAGACGCTGTAAACAAGCCATCATATGCTTTCATGTATGCATCTCTGCAGGACGCAGAACATCACATCCATACATCACATCCAGAAATGTGATTATTCAGCATCTGTGGGGTCTGTTATTCTCCGCTCTCAGTCAGATGAGAATTGTCTCCAGTTCCTCAGACTTACACATCGTGTCACATTTGACGGCGTGTGAGGGGACGGTTCTGGTGTTTGTGCTGTAACTGTATTTGTGACTGTAGGGGGAATCAGGAGAAAAATCAGGGAATCAACAGGTTTCATGCTGGGATGTCGAAACAGAGACACGGATCATTGTGCAACTTAAACTGAGAGACACTGCTGAGTCAACTGTAAAAACAGGATGGATTTCCTGTGTGTGTGTGTGTGTGTGTGTGTGTGTGTGTGTGTGTGTGTGTGTGTGTGTGTGTTTGTATGTGCTGCACTACTGGAAAAACAGCAATAACTTCTGCTGTCAGTGTTATACATACTGATCTAGGAATTGTTCCAGGAATGTTCAAAATGTTCAAAATGTTTTTTATATTGTTTTAACTCGCTTGGTTTTAAAAATGAACATTTATATACAGTTTGTCATACAATCAAACAGTTTCTCAGCTGTTTCATTGATTTTATGATAGTCTCTGTTGTCACTCACTCTGTTCTTTCATTAGTAAAATGAGAGATTAGTTTAATGAGGAAAATCACCGACACAGAGCAGAAATTGTGCCTCACAGCTCTTGTGATGAGATGAAGGTGTTTGTTATATAATCTGCAGTCCTGTGGTTTTACCTGCTGTCAATAGCAGCTCAATATTTACTAGTTAATAAAACTAGGGCAAATGCTGATCATTTTCATTAACACCAAACTAACACCAAACTATATATTCTCTCTCTCTCTCTCTCTCTCTCTCTTTCTTTCTCTCTCTCTCTCTCTCTCTCTCCCAGCAGGTTTTCTCAAGGGCACTGTAGGGCATTTTTGTTTATTGTGCAGTTCATCTATGTTTTGCACAAACCTTCTTATGCATGTTTTATGTATGTCAACAGAAGCATATAACATATAAAACATAACATTTCATGCCTTATTCCTCTTATTAAATCTTATCCTTCCCACATGTCAATGAGCGCCTGCAGTTCATTTATAAATAAACGACCCCTTCCCAGATTTACGACGTCCTTTTAAACGCCATCGTATGACTGTAAATCTGCAGGGGATAGTTTGGCACTTACCGACAATGATGCCGCAGGCGCTGATGAGCCCGATCTCCTGCTTCAGCGCCACCGCCGACTGTCCCGCGGTCGTGCCCGGGTGCGCCGCCGCATCCCCGCCGCCGCTCGCCGCCGCGCCGCCTCGCTGCCTCGGTCCGTCCGTCATGTTCCGTTCTCGCTACGGCGAGCAAATATTAACTAAAATAAACTAAACAGCCGCGTTCCTGCTGTGTTCAATGGATAATGGCAACAAATAACATTCAGATCAGAGTCTCTGAAAGTCAATGTGATCAGATATAATTCAGCGCTTATTTCTACAGCCAAATAAAACGTGCAAAATATCCCGACCGGTGCCTTGTAACGATTTGAATCCAGGTTTAAATGCGGGTCTTTTAAAGCAAAACAACTAAATAAATCGGCTGTTTTCTTCCTACACGCACGGAAACGATTCGTGGCCGCTTCCTTGTTGCGCGACGCGCTCGGTCGGGCGCCAGGAATCTTGCGCAGCGCCTGCGGCGGATGACAGGCGCGTCTCCAGGTGGCATCCAGCTCCCGCACTGATCCTGTCGCCCGGGTCTGAAGGTCTAGTTTAGGCTGCTCACCAACCCAACCCATCCTCCTCCTCCCTCCTCACGTCACAGCTGCTGTTTTGCGGTCCCCTGCCGAGTTTGAGCACCGTGACCTGCCTGAACTCACCTGTGATGCGTGTTGATGTTTGATCTGGGTCGCAGTGTGTCGGACCCAAACGATATCTGACTGGTGTCTGTTGGTCTCTGACATCATTCATTACTGTGAGAATAACAGCAGACGTTGAGTTTCTGTCTGCAAAGCTGTGAGCCATTGCTTGACATCTTAATGGCTCTCTCACAATCAAACCATAACGTTAATACAACGTCTACATAATGCAGTGAGTGTAAATGTGTGTAAGATGTGTTAATAATGTGTCTGAGGGTCTTGATCTCATCTTGATCTCATCCCCCTTTAATCAGTGGGAAGACGTCTCAGTGAATGAATGAGAGGAAGAACAGAGGAAGACAACGGCTGTGATGAAGATCTTCCTCTGAGGTCTGTTTCACTCCTGCTGTGTGACACGCTGAATTTAAAACATTATTCATAAACCTTTAGTGAATGTTTTTTATAAACCAATACTGTTACCAATGCAGTCAAAACTGGCTGTTTGACTGCTAACATGTTTTTGTAACTTAATGGAAACGTTCCTACAATGTTAAATTGTTAGTGGCGTATGAGCTGCGCTGTGTAACAGCTCTGGTGTGTTTTGACTGCAGATGTTTTTATGTTGTTGACTTCATAGACTGAGTGCCTGTGATCTTGTGTCACTCTCAAGCACACGCACCGGATCTGGTGCCTTATTTACCCCACGACAGGAACATCTCTCAGAGAATTACACAACCTGGGTGATGTGGGGACAGAGGGATGGATGGATGGGGTGAGAGAATAAAGGAAATGAAAAACAGCACATTCTTTGTGAAAACAACATGTTTGCACCTGTGTGTGTGTGTGTGGATGTGGGCCTGTAAGTTTGTGGGTGTTTGTGTAAGTGTGTGTAGGCAAACCTACACGCTGGATGTGTGTTACAGGTAATTGTGTCTGGAGTTTTTATGTGTATTTAATAAAGAAACAGGCACTCAGTCCATGAAGTCAACAACATAAAAACAACTGAAATGTAAAACGTGTGTGTGAGAGAAAGAGATGAAGAAAGAACGAGTGAACAGAGACACGAGGGGGTTTGTGTGATTCTAGGAAGTGTAATCTGAAGCGTCTGTTTACCACATGTGCTCCTTCAGAAATAATATGAGGAAGAATGTTGATGTTTACCCAATAACTGAACACATTCAACACCATGAAACTGGATTTATGCATGAAATGTGTTTGTGTCACATTCAGTCCTGGGTGTGTTTGTCTGTGTGACTGCTGTCTGTCAGTCAGTCTGTCCTTTCTATTGTGTTGTGTATGAACACACACACGTGTCTATGTTTGTGTGTGAACAGGTTTTACCTTATACAGGAAAGTCTTGAGTGTATTTGTGTTTATTGTGGAGTATAAAAGCTTTCTTGGTATTATTTTAAAGGCTATTTAATTTAACGTTTTGACTTAATGACACACAACAATCACTCATTCTGATATTGATATTATCACAGTAGTTTATATTTTACTGTTAGTTCATATTTTTTGCATTAACATAATTACATCCAGGCCGGATCATGCACAGAAAATAACATGCACAGAGTGACATAAGAGCAGCCTGTGGTTAAATCTCATGTTTGGGTTCAAATCTCACACACTTCATCACTTGCGAGTGAAACTGTAAGTTAATTTTAGGTGATGACATGAAATCAACACATGCGCAGAACATGTTCGGTTCTCCCACCTGTTCTAATGTCTCTTCCTTCATGACTGAATTTGTCTTTATGAAATGCGATACTTTTCAAATAACCAGGGCCGGCCCGACCAACAGGCAATACAGGCGACGGCCTGGGGCCCGAATTGGATGAGCGTAAAAATAATTCGTCGTTACACCATCAGCGCATGCGCAATTCACTAAAGATGAACGCGACAAGTACAGGGACGTCATTGATTAACACAGGAATCACAAAAACGGTAAGTGTAAATAATTTAATAACAGGATAAACTCTGAGCAATCCACACACGTCAATCGACAGTAAAATTAAAAATACAACACATGAGTTTAAATAAACAGAGAAATTAATTAGAAAATAGTAGCGAAGTTTGCTAACCTGCTAACCTTGCTAACTTAGTGTTAATGACTAGATTGTGGAGGTGCGTTGTCGTCAAATACGTCTCACTGCGCATGTTTGGAATGCTCAGGATTATGGGTAATGTAGTAATGTATCTCATAACAGCGCAATGTTCACGTTACACCAAAAACCGAATTTTACAGTGTGGCATCAAAACGGTGCCTTTCAGAGGATGAAAAAAGATGAAGAAAAGCAAGCTGAAAGTAAAGGTATGTTCTGCTTTACACGTTTAATGTGTAATTAGACAGATGCCCATAATTTAACCCACATGAAAAACGACTTTATTACACTATATTATTTGCTTTAGTAAAGAGTGGTAAAGTTCTTAGAATCTATACAGGAGGCTAAGAAAATTTTATAGTAGTATTCTATAATAATATTAATTTACTATTGTTTATAATTCACAATACTAGAATACTAGAACCTAACATTGTAGTAGCCTACTATCCTATAGTAATACTACAATTTACAAAAAAATACTAAAGTATTTTTCATATGGGATAAATGTTTGTAATTTCCATTAAAGCACATAAAGCATGTATCTAATGTAAAAAAACATGTTTTAGAACACTTGATTACAGTCTTTATTTTACATGTGAATTTATTTATGAATATAGGGGCTATGTTGAAATTTCTTAACCGGCCTGGGCCCACAGCTACAGAGACAGATCTGCACCATCTACATCTGTTTTTCACAGCACCACTGGTGAGGACTGCAATTGTTTTTGTTTGCAATTTGGTATAAAAACAGAATGTACTGTATGTATATTTTTTTAAATGCACTTGCACTTATCTTTGTTTAAATTTGTAAATTTCTGTTACAGTTTTTGTTGCACTAACAACATTATGTTGAATATGTTGCATTTAATGAACATTTCTATGCTTCAATATACACATATATATATACATGTCATAGCCGGCCCTGCCCATGGCATTGTTACATTATTTCCCAACTTAAACTTAAATGATCCTTAAGGAAAGACAGGCTACGCAAGTATTTCTGCTTTAATTAGTTTAATTACTATTAATGAATGATAAATTACATTAGTACATTGATATGTCAGTATATTAGATACACTAGTGAATCAGCAGAACACATCACACAAGCATTTCACAAAACATAATATCATGGCAGAACAGACAGCAAGAGTTCCAATAATAATTACACAGGCAGATGGCGCCAGTAGTTCACATTTGGCTTTCTCATTGCCTATGAAAAGACAGCTGTTTACATCAGTATGTAAAGCTGGACCAAGTAAACAGTTAGTTTAACTGCATTATACTTAAGCCATCGCTTATGTGCTTATTGTACTGTTGCTATTTTCATTTCCTTATCCTAAATTATTTTAAAGCAAAAACATCCGAAAGCCTATTCAACAATGTTGTTGTTTGTAAGTATACCTATAAAGAAATAAACTGCAATTTTAAAGACAAAAACGTAAAAACATTAAATTGCACATATCAAATTTGTATCATTATTATGAACAATAAGCAATTTGAAATAAATGAATAAACACATTGAAAAAGCAACACAACACACAATGTCCAAATAGCTAATAAATGCTAAACTGTGAGGTTTACAATGAGAAAAAATACAATTAGAAAAATCTAAAGAAAAATTAATAACATGGAACCAATAAGAATTTTTATACTAAAATATGAGACTGTGACAAAAACCCCCAGTATCAATCCAATAGAGAATTTAAAGTTGATTCTTCTGTGATCTTATGGTGATCTTGATTACAATGTAATTCACTTATTCCTCTTCATTTCATCATTTATTATGGAATTCATCTCATTCAGAACATCATCCTTTGTGATATTTTCCCAGGCCTCTGGGATTCTGCCAAGGCCTTCAAATTTAAATTGATACTCTTTTTCCAATTGTTTTTTGAAAGTGCAGACAAACCATTTCCAGTATAACCTATCCTGGTTGTCGGCTGTAATTTTCCAGTTACTATAAGGAGGGCCTGCCTTTTTGTAGTCTTTAAAAGGAATCCATGTTTCCTTTCCTGAAAGCACTCCTCTGAATTCATTGTCACTTATGACAGATGTTGAACAAAAGTCAAGAACAAAATGTTTTTCATCGTTATTGCCTTTATTTAAAGTAAATGCATCTTTAAGTTTAAAACGCCTCTGATGAAAAAGACGGCCAATGGCTTGGCACCGATGCCACTTAACAAAGTGCTCTGTGTTATGGTTTGGAATGGTGTCATTGCACACAGCTTGGCAGAAAGGACACTGTTCCCAGCACCCTTGCATTTGTTCAAATAAAGCATCAACTGGTTTTTCTTTAAGTTTAAAACTTAGAGGTCCTGAGCCTAAGAGGCTTCTAGGGTCTTGCTGTGTTTTATTTAACAACTCCTGAAGTGAAAGAGTGACTAACTCCTGAATAATTTGTAGATTATCAAGATGAACATCTTCAATTGTCCTCAATCTTTCTCTTGACAAAGGAATATGATGAGTCTGAAGTCCAGAGCAAAACCAATCAAGCCACATCGAGGCATTGCCCCTTTTTTCTCTTGTTTTTTCTGATGCAGATAAGCTCTCACTCAAAGCTTCCTCTGACATCTGTGACCAGCTGGACCTAATTTCTTTTAGAATTTCATTTTGTTTTTCATCAATGTACTTCAAAACACATTCTCTTATAAACTCTTTACAGTAAGATTTTGGACTCTCAATGTACATAATGTACTCCTCAAAATATCCTTTTTCTGCTAGATGTTTCATAATGTGATGCTCCAAATTAGTTTTAGTATTTTGAAATGCTGCGTGGTGATCCTTCAGATGCTCCACTATGTAAAGACATAGCTTGTCATAAAGAGCATACTTCATTGCTTCTTTAAGATTGTCTGTGAGAACTGAGACAAAAGTCTTACCTAATTCTGCACCCTGACAATAGCGTTGGTATAGTTGGAAAAAGGTTTGCTTTTGATTCATTAGGTGTGTAAGGGGATCATTTGCTGACTTAAAGTCTTCATTTATTTTTTTGAGATTCCTAGTTGCTTTATTGCAAACATAAGCAGATATGCTTGCTTTGTACAAACTTGTGAACTTGATATTTTGCTCATATTTTTGGATCATCTCATCAATTTCTTCCAATATCTCATGAATTGAATTTTCAGTAACTTCATTTTCATATGCAGCCTTCTCAGTTATTCTTTTGTTGATATCCTCTAAAATTTGTTTAGATATTTCATTTCCATGTACATTTATCTGTGGATTGTGTGGCCATGTTTTTTTAACATGCTTGTCAGACTCAAACTTGAAATCCTCTGGTATTCTACAAATAACATTTTTGTGTTTATTGAAACGAGAAAATAAGGCATTTTCAACCATTTTGTCAATATCTGTTTCAGTCTCTTTAGGTTTGTTAAGGGACAGATCAGTTGTCCATTGTGTCCAATGTTTGTCAAATTCTGTCTGAATTAGATCCTGACTTGGAGTTTGATTCCTCAGTGCAGATGCTGCAACTATGCTCTTCTCAAACAAATCTATCTCATACTGCCTAATTTTTTTGTCCAGATTTACGTGCAATTTTCTTCTAATCAACTCTTTGAGAGCTTTTTCGTATGTTTCTTCGCTGAGTTCTTTCTTAAGAATCTCCAGTCTTCTATCAATTAAAACACTCCACTGAGACAAAATGTCAGAATGATTATGCTCTGTAAAATATTTTTTCACGTCCAATCTGATGTCTTTGTAAGAGTCTTCAAAAATGCATTTCAGCTCTAATTCTTTGGTACTGCTCAACTCACCACTTTTAATCCTACAGTTCAATGTCTTTTGTGTCTCCAAAGCTGTTTTCCTCAGATTCCAGGACCACCTCTGATAAGCTGCCTCAAGGTTATTGTATACCTTCATATGCAAAGAATTAAGGAAGTTAAAAACAAAGTTCTCATTTAACAGTGCATGCCATATGTCTTTTAATCGTTGACTGAGTTCAGAGAGAAGGAGGGACTGCCAATCTGAATTTAAGAGCACCCTCTTTTTTAGCTCCTGGACATTTTCACTGTATGAAGGGTTGAGTGGGGCCATTGGAGGGTCTCCTTTAAACAGATTCTTAAAGTAAAACACATCACTGTTGACATCAAACTTTATGATTTCACTGAAGCCCAAGACCACCTGATTCTCTTCTTCTGCAGCAACCCTGGAAATCTCATCAAGTTTCTCTATAAGCTGTACTCTTCCTCCTTGATTGTTTTCCCTGGCTGTAATGTCTGACACATTTTGGTGAACAAACACACAACTTGGTTTGATATTTACAGTCTTCATCCTCAAAAATGCCTGAAAGCAAACCTGGAGAATATTCTGGACTTCACACACATTTTCTCCCATGACATTTATCAGTGTGACATCACTGATTCCTATTATGAGGGTGGCCAATTCATTATCATTTTTTACCACAATATCAGGATCAGTTTCTGTTGAGCGCAGTCCCTCTGTGTCCACTACAAATATATAATCAAATGACAGTTGGTTCCTCATTTCTTCTTCCACTAAAAGTAAATGCATGAATGCTCCTCTTGTGCATCGCCCTGAACTAACAGCAAAATTTAGGCCAAACATTGTGTTGAGAAGAGTAGACTTCCCGGAACTTTGAAGCCCTACAACAGAAAGAACCAAGACCTTTTTGTCCCCAAGTTTGTCAATAAGTTTGTTCAGGACAGCACTGACCCAGTCAATTGGTACATAGTTTACATCTCCTCCCATTAATTCCAATGGGTGTCCAGCCAGCATAAAATCAACTGCTATTTCAGGAAGTTGGTCAACTGCAATGTCATTGATGGTCTTGCTCAATTTTAAAGATTTGTAGGATTCATATAACTGACTTATTTCTTGAAACAAATGTTGAATCCCAATTGTGGCATGCTTTATTTGTTTAGATAGCTTACAAAGGTGTTCTTTTTTCTCCTCATCTGATATTTCTCTGTTTTTTAGCCATACTGTATACTGTTTTCTAAGATCAGTAAGATTACCTGTGACAGCATCATCAAGGCATTTTCTGAACCAGTTCAAAAAGTATAACCCTTCCTTTTCTTCAACATGAACAACATATTGCAGAAAGTGTTTCATGAAAGTGTTTGTAGATGCCTTTTTCTGTTGTTTTTTTCTTATATTCTGTTTTTCTACAGATATATCAGCACGTTGCTGCTCAATGCTAATTTGTTTTTTGCACTGAAGACGGTGGAATTGTCTGTCTTTGATACACCACTGCTTCCACAAATTACCTTGCAAAGGCAAATGTGTATCTTCTAAGTCCATTTGTTGTTGATTTTCAGAGATAATTCTGTTGTTCCTTTCCTCATCATAAAATATTTTCAAAAGCCTTTCTGCTTCATTTCTTCCTTTTATTTCAACCTCAGATCCAATTATAAATCCTTGGTCTTTTGCTTGACCTAAATGATCATTCAGTTTTTGCTTTCTGTTTTCATGTGAAAGATGCTGGTTACATTTATAGATGATTTCCTCTGATAATTCAGCTTCCCTTCTGTTTTTTGCAGCAATTTTCATAAGATCTTTTTTGTCTGTTGTCTCTTGACCAGAAAACAGCCCAATTACAGGAGTTTTACAATCCAGAAAATGTTTAATCTCTGCTGTCACAGAAGCACTGAAATTCTCTGGTAACAGCAGTAAAATCACAGAACTTAGTCCCTTAAGGAACTGCACCTGTTTAGGATAGTTGCAGGCATCACCATGGAGGTTGATAAAAGCCACACAGCTTTTAAATATGTCACTACTTTTTCCCTCTGAAAGATACCATGATATTTCTGCTACTCCATCAAGCAACAGACGTGTTTTTGTACTACCTTTACAGTGGTGACTGAAGAAAGTGGGGTGCTCGCCTTTATTGATGATGTCATTTATAATTTTTGATTTTGAGTTTTTGGATGTTCCCAGTCTCAAGAAGGTCACAACTGGAAGAGATACATCAAGTATTGAGCCAGTCACTGCAGATTTTTCTGTGGCCTGTAATGTAAGTGCACTCATTTGGAGTGGCCATAGAGGTAATTCTATTTGTTGACTGCACAGATTTGGCACCAGCAAAGGTACTGCAAAGTGACATTTCAATAGTTGTGTAAAAACAAACTGTCGTACAAAATCATTGGAGCAATGAAAAACTGCCATGAGGATGTCCATGGGGTGGATATTAGCCTCTTGTTTAATACCTGAGTCACCCTTCTCATTGCCAAAACTGATAAAGCTTTCAACGGTGTGATGCTGTGTTATACAGGAAACACGTAACTCAGGTTCAAGACACAGAAACCTGACATTGACATCAAGAGTTAAGAGTCTGTAGATGAAATGAAGCCATAACTCTTTTTCTGTGGCAACTTCATTACTGCACATTAACTTGGTGTTTATATTATTAATATCTGCATTTGAAATTTTTGCAGGATAGTGTTTCAGCAAGTCTAATTTTTCAAACAACTTTTTATATGGGCTTGGAAGTTGAAAAAATTCACTTGCATATGTGGTTTTAATGTCGTCCTGCATTTTTAAGGTTTCTGTAACTTGTTTATTTTCTGAAATTGATTGTTTATCTGTGGACATGGAACTATTTTTTAGTTTTATGGTCTCAACAATTATTGATCTCAGTTTCTCCTCAAAGAGTTCCCAGGTTGCATGTTGTGAGAATTCAGCAATTGCCTGTCTCAGATCTGGAATTATGTCTTTTGTCATAGCTTGTGTAAAATAATCAAGTAATTTCTGTTTCTCCATAGGAAGGACATGCCCCTTATTTGTTGCAGATGTCAGCATTGTCAACAGGCAGAAGGCTTGTGCCTTTAACAGGCTTTCCTCTCTAAAATTCATATATTTCCTGTGCATATCTGAGAGCTCCTTTTTTAGGAAATCAACTTCCTGTGACCCTAGAATGGGATTAAAAGTGTCCTCTCTGTATCCAACCACCTTTGCCACTGACTGCACAAGTAAAACCAAGTCATTATGACCAGCCTCTTTCATAGTATTAATCCATGCATTTATTGCATCCGTAACCTTCCTTGTAATGGTTTTTATGTCATTTTGATCTTTCCCAGAAATGTGCTGAAAATTTTCAGCAGCATTTTCAAGAACTGTTTGAACATCAGAAAACTTATTAATGGTGATAAACAAGTCATTCACTTTTTTAGTGACCTTTGAGTCCCCCTTTACCCACTTTAAAATCTGTGCTCTATTTGGGAATATTTTGACTTCATGACAGTGTGTCTCCATCAACAAATATGTCATAAATCTTAAGTTATCATCATCATATTGTGTAATATCTGTTAGGAACTTCTGAAGGGCCTTATTTGAGAGGCAAACATCAACCCACTGTGTAAATGAAGTTGTGCATTCTGTAATTTGCATTTTCAGTTTGAGTAAGTCTCTGAGATGGTTTTCTGCATCAGAAACACACCACTTATGCACTGAGTCCATTTTTTCTTTAGCTTCACGCACAATGTTCAATATTGTAACAGCCTCTGGAGCGTCTACATGTTGATGTGTGATTTTTTCATAAGCTCTCTTTAGAAAGTTGCACAGTCTGGATGGATCTTTAAATTGGTCATTATGCTGAGCACTGATGATTTCCCACACTGGAGTCAAAGTGGATCCTCTGTCTATGACTGCCCAAGTATTGTTACTTCTTGAAAGATTATTTTTCCACAGAGTGTGGTCATCTGTTTCAGATGGACCTCCAAATTTATCAATAGAGAGCTGCACTACAGTGTTCAGATCATCCCTAAATGTTTTGGGATAGGTTCCTTTCCTGTTTGAGATATTCAGATGGTGTGAACCTACAACTGGCTGTGACATTGCAGTTTGTGCACTGCAATTTCTTTCCAAAACACTACTGACCTTGGTTTTTACCATATCATAGTTCTGTTCTGAAAATTTTTCAGCATATGCTTTCCACCAGAATGTTCCACCAAAATGAATGGGCCCTTGAAGTACATGAGACCCAAATGTTTGAAAAAACCTCTCTGCATGTTCCAGGAGATTTGGGTTGTATTCTTCCTCATTGACATTATGCAACAGTTTATTTATTTGTATTAGCTCTTTCTTTGCAGAATCAGACAAAGTAAATTGGTCAATGAAAGCTGAAGCAAGTGGTATGTAATGGCAAACTGTTGCTGCTATGTAAGCTTGCTCAGACTGGTAATCAACAGATACATTTGTGGAGGATATAGAAGTATTTTGCAGGCCATGTTTTGCTTGCATTGCTGGAAATCCAAGGTTATGTTCTATACCGTAGCTACATCCAAGTTTCTTAAGAGATTCGAAAAACTCATTGTGAGATCTGTAACAAGAAAATTCATATTTCTTATAGTGAGAGTTTTGTCTTGGTCCAGAAAGTTTGCAGGTATCAACTTTGATCAGTTGTTGTCTATCTTTTAACAGATCTTCCACTCTATCAGTTTTGAAAATTCCTTGAAGAGCAAGACCACCAGAAGCTGTTTTTAAAATCTCTTCATCAGAAATGGACTCAGAAGGTAAACATTTGGATTCATTGTCTGCGGAGAAATCCTTTATCAAACCTTCAACATAATCTTTGCGAGGTCTTTCATTTGTCAAGCATGTTTTCGACTCTTCAAGACGTGTTTCTGAACGTTTTTCATTGAGTTCTTTTATAGCCAAGTTTTTGGTCAAATTATCTTTACATGCAGTTGAGGAAGCAAAAACATTTTTTTGATTAATACTAGGTGTTGATTTTCCCTCTGTTTTTGCCAAACCTTCTGATGTTGATGGTACTGAAATACCAAACAATTTCTGAAAACCCTTTTCCTCCCATCTATAGCGAATGTGTGACGTAAGCAATTGATAGTCCTGCTCATCCAAATAATTTAGCTGTTTTTTATCAGTCACTCCAAATTTATCCTTCAATACTGAAGACCAGTATGGAAAGTCAAGACCGGCAGTCACAAGTTCATCTTCCAGACTATTGTTGGGTTTTAAGTTACTCAGCATTGCCTAAAATAAACACATGTCATTTTAGTATATATTAAAATTATTTCTTAAGCCCTCTGCTAGATGCTACAGCTGCTACCACATTTTATATATATATATTTTTTATTTTAGTCAATGTGTTGCCATGGTTTACTACAGCAGGTAGGCTCACAAGCAGAAAAAACTGGGATAAATGTAGATATTATGTCACTGACAAGTGACAAAGGATAGTGTAATTTCTCTGGATTTACAAATACTTGGAAACATTTGTGATCATTTAAGAACACATTTTGTTTGTATAGACATAAATACATAACTGTGCAAATGGTTTTTAGGTACTGTAATACAAAAATCTTTAACATGAACAATAAAAATTATAAAATTACGACGAATAGAAGTACTTACTAAGTGAGTAAGCTACCACTCAACACTCAACTCAGTGAGCCCGCTACAATTAACTTAATAAACTTAATTTAATAAAAGAAATTAGAAAATTATAGTGAGTAATGTTTACAAATTATATGTAAGTTGACCCATCAGAATTTACTGTATTTCAACAGTAAATTTTTTTTAATTTGTAAAAAACTGTATAATGAAGCCAATATGAGCTTCACATTACCTCTGGATCCATGGTTCCTAAACTGCATTTATTTTCGTCCTCACTGTTTTCCATGATTCTGTAAATAATGGACACCATGCAAAGAAATCAGTTTTTCAATTTAAACGACACACTATGGCTAAAAAACCAATGAATGGTGGTTTTAACATGTTTTTCTATAATGTAGTCTAAAGGTAGCCATAGGTACATATCAGACTGGACCAAAAATGCAAAATACCCACATGAGCATGCGCACATCAAACACAAACAAACACACACAAAATACAAAATTTTCATTTGCAGAGCTCATATAAATAATATAAGGATATAACATAGCAATACGATACGGTAGATGTTACAGAGGAATGGAACCTTTGTATTTAAAGAACCTTCTATTCCATTTGTGTGCCTGTGATGGATTTTTCAGCATACCATGTTTCAGCTAAAACACAGAAAAGGTGTAATTTAAAATTTGGAGATCGGGGTGAGTCTATAGCATATGATTTAACAGACTGAAAACGTGTTTTAACCTAAAAAAGCAACATATTGTATTTGTCAAATGACTAGGATTTAATGGCTTTTGCTTTTTATTGGCTTTTTTAATTTTATCTTTATATTTTTAAATGTCATGAAATCTACCAAAAAATTAGGCTGGTTTCTTACAGGATAAAAAATGTATCTCTCTCTAGTTTATACTCTAGTTTATACTCTCTAGTAACTTTCATAAGCTGTTGCCAGGCAGAACTCATGCTTTAATGTTGTAAAGAAAAACAGGTCTTGAATGGTAGTGAAAAGACTCATTGTGTTCTGCTGATAATGAAACCAAATGAAAACCCTCACACAATTACCAGACTTATTATGACCAATTTAACTTTTACAACTTAATCTGCCACCACAGTTTAAAAGAACTAAACACTGATTTAAAGAAACATTTTTACATTATTGCTTTAAAGTGAAACTGAAACAGAGGACAACTTCTGACTTTTTATCAGATTTATCAGTTTTACTCACAGAAAGCCCATACACCACTGACACAAAAGATATTCAAAGATGTAAGTTAATATTTATTTCTGATTTTTTAAATTATGTTTAGACTTACCCATGAGTACGTGCTGTAGCTTGTACTGCAATCACTTCATCTGGCACAAACAAGGGTGAAAGCAAACCAGTTGAACAAAGACCTGTGTTACAGTGGGTGTGTATGATCATGTGATAATTGCGTGCAATGCGAAGTGCAATGGAGAGGATTCACTTCCACAATAAAATCTGTAAAGCTTGAATTCGAGAAATTCAAGACACCCGAATATTTATATTTGTATCTTTGATTTGATTTTTTTTAATGCTAGAAGTGCTAAAGTAATTTGTTATTTAAACATACAGACGTATAGTCAGCGAAGTCTTGACAAAAATATGATGCACATGAATTTTGCATATGACAGCCGGTGCACATGAGAGTACCAACAGAAGCACACTTACAATAAATGCTGCTGTAGATTAATCGTTGAATGGGGTTGAAAACGAGCTTGCAGAATATTTAGAAAAACAGATAAACCGCCTGCAGAGGGCGCTGTTGTACAGCTTATAAGTTTATATAAGAGACTTGCTCTACCAAATAAAGTTACTTGAAGAAAAATTGTGAACAAATTTTCTGTTTAGTTAACGTTTGTTAAAAACTTCACAGTTTTCAATGTTTTGCTTGTACATTTTCTAAACAGCAAGTATAACAAGTATAACAAATACTACATAAAATACTATGTAAAAACTTCTTCCATATTTAATGTCCATTTGCATTTGCAGAGATTCTCTCCCCACCACGAGACCCCCGAGAGGAAGTAATAAAGACCACAGGCTGTGATTAAACACAAAACGTTTGTGATATGTCGCCCTTTAATGTTTAAACCTGTTCACAGCCTTTCTGCTTGTCCAATGACCTCTGTTTTTGTTTCCTTCTAAAGCTTGTTTTGTCTACATCCCCCCAACCCTCCCATTAACAGATGGCTCTGGTATCTGCCTCATGGTGTGGTGAGAGGGTTCGTCTGAGAGCTGACGAGTGCCAGACATATGGATTTGATCAACAGGCCCTGTGCTGATGTTTCTTTGGGCATGTTGACAGGCTGAGAGACAAACGTCTCTCTCTTTCACACACACACTCGTTTTCTCACCAAGGCTTTGGCTAACATGCAGTCTAGAATGTTCGAATGACACAAAATCTTTCTCTAGAACAAGCAGAGGAAAAAGTAAGAGAGGGGGTCGGGACACATTGGGAATAAGGAAGAGAATGGGATGTGAAGAAAAGGGAAAACAGAGAGAGACACTCACGCCTCTAACTGCCCCCTTTTCCCTTCGCTGTTACTCTCTCACTCTTCTTTCTCATTCTCTCTCTTAGTCTCACACAGCACACACACTCTCTCCCTCTCTCTCTCTCTCTCTCTCTCTCTCGCTGCTGTGAACTTTTTCACAGTCTCGCTGTTGTTTTAAGTAATTTTGAGAGCGAGTGGAAAAGCATTTGCGGTTTGTTTTGAGATGCAGGAGCTCCACAGATGAGCCAGAGACCAGCGGAGAGACTGAATCCTCACCCAGCCTGGAAAACTAACGGAGAAGACAGGAGAGGAGAAACTGGAGGACTTCTGCATCAAACTTCTTCTCAAGAACTCCAAGAACCCGTTTGCAGCAAACACTGGACTTCAGTGGCAGTGGTGTCATCATGGTACCACAACGATTGACTCGGTTCTCCTTATTGTTCTTGTTTTTGTTCTGGTCCAGCAGTTGGTCGAGCCGGGCTCAGCAGCCGTCCCCGCAGGCACGCCGTCATGCAGCCCAAACCCGGGAGAACCTGTCTGAGAGCGCAGAGAGCAAAGTGGCGCGTCTGGGTCAGGTCTTCAGACGGAACGTGCGTCGTCTTCGGGAGCGCGGTGGCCGTCTGGATCTGGTGTTTCTCGTGGACGAGTCGTCTAGCGTAGGAGCTTCTAACTTTGGGAGCGAGCTGCGCTTCATACGGAAGCTGCTGTCAGATTTTCCGGTGGCTCTGGAAGCGACACGTGTGGCGCTCGTGACGTTCAGTTCCAAGAACCATGTGGTCACCAGAGTGGACCACGTGTCAGCACCCAAAGCCCACCAGCACAAGTGCTCTCTCTTCAGCAAAGAAATCCCCTCCATCACTTACAGGGGGGGCGGCACCTACACCCGCGGCGCCTTCCAGCGAGCGGCGGTAAGAGCAGATGTTCCCGTGTTTGTGTGTTTAAGTGTGAGAAGGAATCTGGAGATGATGGAGTGAGTGGAGGAAAAGATGAGAGAACATCACAGTGTGGTGACTGATAAGTGTTGGTTGATGAATGTTTATTCTTAGATTTGTTATATAATATAATATATTGCATATTGACTATTGATATTTCATAAGTGCTCTTTGATGCACATGTGATGTTCCTGTAGCTCAGCTGGTAGAGTATTGGTTCCCAGCAAACACACACACTGATAAAACGTATTGAATGATTGAACGCACTATAAGTCTCTTTGGGTAAAAGCATCTGTCCAGTGCAGACGTTAAATGTAACTGCAGTGAATGAATGGAGAGCAATTGAGAACTAAATCAGTAACTGTTTTCATTTATGATCAGTTATCTGTCTAGATTCATAAATACATGTATTTAAAGTGAATAAATACATATGCACTCATTTCTACTGGAGTTAATATGTATAATGTCCTGTATAATTGTGCTGGAAGACTTTCAGACAGGGAGAGACAGATTTAATGGTGGCAGGTTTAAAGGTTTTCACACAAAAGGGAAAGATTTCAGATGTTTTCCTGTGACTAACTCAGACTCACTTGCAAGCAATGCAGAAAATCAGTGGAAAATGATTTATTGCCTCTTTCAACATCAGGTCTTTTTTTTCCTTTCAAATAATTCTGACTTCCTGTTTTCTGTCATTTTTCTCATTCTGAGTGACATCTGTGGTTTGAAAAATGGCGTCATAACCCAGATCTGCAGAAGTATAAAGTTGTTCTGGAAGCACAGCAGGAAATGTCTTTTGTTCCTGTTCAATTAATCGCCATCACAGTAAAACCTGAATTTATATTTCATGACTTTTGGCTGTTTTCAGTGTAATTGCTGCGGAGGTCTGAACGTTTTTGCTGGACACATTTTCAGTCTCACAAACGCAGAGGTAAAAAGGCATTGAGTGAAAATGTCCACTGTTAGAAAACTTAAAGGAATAAAGTGTTTTTTTTTGTTTTAACTAATTTCAGTTTGTTGCAGCTAATAATAGATTAGGTAAATAGTTTCTTTTGAGTGCCATAAAGTTGCAGCGCTGCTCCTTATCCTGTACACATCCTGTTGTGTATCTCTCTCTCTCTCTCTCTCTCCCTGTCTCTCTCTCTCTCTCTCTCTCACTCTCTATCTCTCTCTCTCCAGCTGATTCTAACTCCAACCTCAGTGTAAATGAGAATTCTGGGTTGCCAGATCCCTCGCCCTGTTTTTTATTTGCCAAACCAGAGCACAACCAGCTCTTGATTAAATGACCAACCAGCTACAATTTTAAGTTGTAAAAAATGTTTCCCTAATGTTTCCATTACGTTAGCCAAAATGTTAAAAATGAAATGAAATGTTCTAGGAATGTTAAAAACATTCAGTTTTTTAGATGTTGCATTAACATTCTTGCTTGGCTATAAGAACGTTATTCAAACATTAAATGTGAACGTTTTAAAATAAACTGGATTTACATTTATGTTGTATAGACAGTGTTATATTACTAATATTACTGCGGGAGCATTTTTCATAACTTTGAGAGAACTTTGAGAGAACGTTAGTCAATGTTCCCTGTTAGAGAGGCTTCCCTCAGACTCAGAGCATTAACCTCTGTTAGGAGTCGCTGCTCTGAAGGGCTTCACCAAATGAATTTGACATTTCCTGTTTGGATAGAACGGCTCAATTATGACATAAAACATAATCACGATCATTTTTGTCTCAATGAGCTCATGATTATTTAACAGGATTACTCACTGAGTGTGTTTTTAACAGGAGAATCTATGAGAAACTGAGTGTAAAAATAGCTTTATGAATGACAGAAAAGACAGAACTCATGTGAACGGCACAATAGTTGTTTTACTTCAGTAATTTTTCATAACTGTTGGAAGCTTTGATATTAAAAATCCATTCATTAATTGCACTTCCCTGATTTCCAATGAAAGCAAGAGGAATTTCAGAGAATGTTTGACCCCTCGCAGGGATTTTGAGCCCCAGGCAGGAGGAACTGGACTGTCATCGAGTCCCGACAGATCCGAGTGTCTGATGTTTCATATAGTCTCTGTAAAACAGCTGTCAGGCCTCAGAATGTGCAAAAACACTGAAACATAAAAGCAGAGACACATAATGACAGACATGAGACAGATGTAAAAAAAACAGGCACTTTATTTTCTTATGCAAATGTGACAGTTTATGTTTATACAAATAGCTGCTACTTCAGTTCAGATGCATGACAGCATCAAATGGCTAAATATTTGATTTCTTTGTCAAAGCTGCAGTCTGTAACTGTTTGCCTCTCCACTGCCACCTCTGTTTAAAACGTGAAACTGCAGGAAACTTTGTGTACCTTTTATTTACATGTTAAAGTCAAATGAATCTAAACTGACATTTCAACAGCTCAAATGATAAATGATTATTATAAACTCACTGTTGTGAATCAGGGTCATATAGAGAGATTATGTTGAACACTGATCTGTCATGTATTTGTTCGGTATGTGATGTTTGCTCATTTTTTAGATAAATGTAAAGTATGGCTGCGTGCCCTGCCTCTCTTCGGCTCCGTCTGCACTGATAGAGGAGATTTTAGTTCTGCAGCGCCGCTCTGGTGTTTCCTGAGGCTGTATTTGTGTTATTAATTACGACTGATGACAGAGAGACGCGCCGTGTTGCACCAGCCCTGATAACACACACAGGAATGTCTTTAAACCACAGATACACTTGCAGACAGATGAGAGTCTTTATGTCTGTTACTTTGTCTTTTAGGAAACCTAAATGTTTCTAACAACACAAATGTACAAAAATTCTTTCCAAAGACATGACAAATGAAATTATAACGTGTTTGTTTTGTGACAGGTGCGGTTTTGAGAGCTGAGCTCATATACTGAAAACAGAGCTGCGCTGTAAATCACTGATTCTCAAAGGAAAAACTGATCAATTATTCCAAAGTCAAAGATACATTTTTAAAAATTGCACAATGTAGTTTTATGGCCCATAAATGGGCAGAATGTTTTCAGTTTGCGTGCCACTGGCAGGTGCGAATTAAAGTTAATTTTAGACCTTGGATGAACCAACAAAGATAAAACGAATCACACAGAATGAGAAAGAACACAAACACATCAGAGCCAAATGTAATAAATGCAACATATTGGTCAGAAGAAACTCATCTGTTCTTCATCCAGCAGGGATTCTCAGCAGAAACACAAGAACAGTAAAGCATAGAGAAACACCATCTCTCTCCTAACTGTGTCTCTGTCTCAGGAGCTAAATTAGCATCAGACAGTTCAACACTTAAAGCTGTGATCTGGATCTTTGGTCTCACTGTCGCCACCTCTGTGCAAAACAAGCAAGTTGCTGGTGGAATTATTTTCTTAAGTTGACATTGTTTTGTTTTCCTCTATGAGCCCAAGTTTAGTTTAAACGTTTAGTTTCAACACGTTGAGTGAGTGAGATTAGAGCAGTCGGGATGTTCTCAGCCGACTGAATCCTGAGGCATCAGACCAACAAATGCATGATATTACTGAGACACAGGAAGCGAGAAGTTGTTGTTTACTTTATTCATAGTCATTTCTGCAGCAACGCAGAGGTTCAGACAATCGCATTTCTGCTCTGAAGCATGTAGAATCACCACCAGCTGCATACAAGCACCACAGGGAGCAAAACACGTGTGGAGGTCCAATTCATCATCTCAGAATCACCTGGAACTCACAGATGTTCTGTTTGTTTGAGAGGCTGTGCATGACTGAGGCGTTCATGTGCCAACAGCCCGTGTCTGACAGCGTTTGTAATTAAAGGGCAGATTCAGGAATTTTGCTTTTATATCATATAAAACTGTGTGTGTGTGACTGACACAGCCCGTAAGTGTTTTTTAACCTAACATTTTGTCTAAAATTTGCTGTTTGTGAATGAAATGGTCAAACCCAGGCAATAATTGCACAGTCTTGTCTTGCAAAAACCTTCTTTGCTTACAAAACTCTGCCCTCGTTTTGGTTCATTTGTTTCGCTTTTGTAATTGTAGAGGCGACTGTTTTGCCAGTGAGATTCAGAAAATGCTGCTATTTCCAAACACTGGAGTTCATGAGGCAGAATATCCTGCAGAGATGTTAAATCTGTGTCCGCTGTGATACTGAGGCTAGTAACTGGCTGCCCTGAAGAGCCGTTCCAGGAGTGTCACTTAAAATACCTCACAGTTAAAGCCACAGTTCCGCCCTTCAGAACCGAGTCTGGTTTCACCCTCAGAGTTCTAAGCAGTTCTTCTGTGCTTGTGTTCCTGTGCTGTTCTAGATTAGCATGTATGTGTTTGCTGTGTACTGTACGTGGCTTTCAGAGCCATGAATAACATCCTGGTTCACAGGAAACATTCTCCTAACGTTGGCTACTGTTTTTAAGTTTTTAACAATATCAAAACTTTGTTGCAGTTTTATTAGTAGAACTTTTAACTTTTTCACCTGTATATAAAAAATGTTAAGTTGTTAGTAGAATATTTTAAAAACATTACAGAAAAACATTTGAATTACATTTCTAAAACCAAGCCATGTTGAAACAACATTACTAAAGCATTTAAATTAACTTCAAATAGTACTACTTTTACTTTTTTATGTTA